>BQNB010065305.1:2856-34990 GCA_026074375.1 Tanacetum coccineum | reverse complement strand
AAGAGAAAAAACAAAAAAAAATAAACTAAAGAAAAAACAAAAAAAAAGTGGAGTAAAAAAATATCTCACAAAACAAAGAGAGAAAAAACAAAAAAATAAACTAAAGAAAAAAAAACAAAAAAAAGTAAAGAGTGAAGAGGCATTAAGAGGCATCAAGACCCCCCATCCACATCTAGTTGGTTAAGATATTTCAGCCTCTAACCGCGTCTGAACGAAAGAAAAAAAACAAACGCACTTAATGAGCCAAATGTCTGAGCCCGTCTGAATGAGTCAGATCAAGAGGTTGTTAAGAGGCTCTTTTGAAAAAACAAACACCACCTTACTTGATTAAAACATGGATTAAGTTTGTTTACAATTGGGTTTTGAGGCCTTAAAGACGGCCTAAAAGCTACTAGAATGATTAGGGTTCGTCTCCTAAAAGTTATACAAAGTTACACACTTAAAACCTTAAAATCGGTTTTGTATTTATAGGAAAAACGCTGCGACAACATCAAGTAGTGGTCACGACGCCGTCACCATGTCAAATCTTCTAGATCTGATTTAAGTCGGTTGCGTCCTGACGCCGTCGTCAAATCCTTGATGCCGCCACTAGAAAGATCACGACGACGTCGCTTTATGCTTGCGACGCCGTCTCCACGGTCTGTTTGCATCATTCTTCAAAAGATTTTGGTGTAGGTCTGTAGTCTTATTCGTTTCTTCTCCAAATGAGCCCAAGTCGCGTGTATTTCCTCCAAATGCCATTCAAGTGCTACAAACCTGAAAACAAACGATTAAGCACATAATCTAGGCATATTTGCATGAATTAGGGGGTTAAATGACCCCGAAATAGTGTATAAAATTACACCTCATCAATAAGGTAGAGATGTTTTTCTTGTATGTTGTAGAAATGAAATAGAGAATTATCAGAGTAAGAACCATCTTCCAGATTAACCATGAAGTTCATACATCACAAGATCATGCTTTGAAAAATTTTCGATGAATGATATTTTAAAAAATATGATAAAATCAATATCTTGGTGATAAGGATGCGGAAATATGACCATAAAATCCAAAGAAGCATTGATCTCTTGAATCTTAGGGTAACTCAACTATTCAATGATAAAATCAAAGAATTGTTGCTTGTGTTTTCGAAAACAAATTTTGAACAAACACATAACACCTAGATCACATAGATTACTAGATAACACTTATTTGAATCATTGAACAATCATTTTCAAATGAGTGACATACGTTCAGCGTTGGCATGACGTTAGCACTAGTAGAATTTCCATTCAATCATTGTGAATATTATTCTATAGTATCACTCCAGAATGTTCCGGCATTGTCCCGAAGACATGAAAATGTCACAAAGACATATATTTATGTACCGTTTTGTATTATTGATGTTTAATACAAACATACTTTTATATCCTAAAGATATTTCATTGAATATCAATTTGGCTTCAGAGTCTTGTGCACTTTTAGTAAGCAAGGACTGAAGCATAATGTCCTTTATTCAATACCAACATTCTCATAATGAGAATTCGATAGATTATGTGTTTAATCTCCGTAAGAATGAAACAAATACTTTTTGAGAAGTACTTGAGTGGCTAGGAAGGAATGTGCATTTGCATCAGTGGGTCCATGATATCTACTTCAATACCAGAAATCAACTAATGAAATCCGATAGCATATGAGTTGACCCGGTTTCTATCCTAGTTTAGGAGAAATAACCTTTGTTTGTTCTTATAAACCTCTCACTTTTCAACTTCGAACTTTGTCATTGCTTATCATTCTATTCTTCTTCATCACATTCTTGTCACTTTTGACAACTTTATCATCTTCGTTCATACATGTTGATTTGCACCACAAACTCCATCACCTAGATCTAACTGTCATAAATTAGAAGGAAGACTCCAGGGTAGATCAATTCCGGTTCTGGAAGATTATAGGAGTATTTTGAGAGTAACTAAATCACACCGTGCAACTTAATTAACATATGCCAAGATAATTCCTTTAGAAAGAATGTCCATGAAAACCATGATGAAAATGTATCATGAGATTTTTGATAATATCAAGAAAATGTAGAACAATCACTCTTGTCTGTTTTTTGTTTGCGGGATGACATTTCTTTTCTTGCGTAATTTTCTTCTTTCTTTTCATGTGTTGTTCTTGCTTTTGAAGCACATGACAATAATTTCATTTTTTCAAGTATACGATTTTCTCAATTCTCTTTTCTATTTTTCTCTCACAAAATCTCTCTTTCTTTTTTCATCTCTATTCTTACTACATTTATGAGTAAGAAAATTTTTGATCTTTGAAAGTTTCACATCATTGTAAGAATATTCCCACTATAACATATGGCCGAGAAATATTTTTAACATGAAAGCTAAATGCAAAAAAACAGATATTGTTATGGTGAAATTGTAAACAATTTTCACTTTTCTGTTTCTTTTCTGAAAAACTTTTCAACAACATATACGGACACTCCCCCTCGAAAAATACCATATCTTCGTTAAAACTTTTATGAGGGAGTTCATCTTTGCACTTCTGAGTCATTATTTCTTTAGACACTTTTCAAACAAAAATTACATTGTTAGCCTCACGTTTAGTGAAGCTTGCGTCCTACACGTAAATTGGACTAGTCTTGGACACTGCGTGTCACGCAGGGGTCATTTATGTAAACTAGGAATAGTTTGCTTTTTTTAGTATAAATACCCCTCATGGCTCTCCATGAGGGGTGGTGGATGTTCATTCTTATTTTTCCCTTTCTCTTTCTAATATAATATTCTTCCTTTTGTGTTCATCTCACCCTCTCTCTACTTTCTCTCACTAAAACATAATGTATCATCTTATATTCTTTGATCAACCAAGACCCTCGAATAAGGTGTTCACTAGTTCAACAAGTGGTGTCAAGAGCTAACCGGGGGTGTTTTGAATTCGTGTGTGTTTGTGTTTGTGATTTACAGCTTATTCTTGCTTAATTTAAGCTTATTTCGTTGGGTCTTATTTTCTGGAAAAAATTACCACTTTTAATTGTGTATTTCAGCTTATTTTCTTATTATCTTTGTGTGTTGTTTTTGTCCTCAAAATAGCCATGAAATAATTTTTTTGTGTGTTGTAATGTGCATCTCATTCATAACTATTTATTTCTTGCCTTTGTTAAAGTTTTTTTTTGTCCTTTCATTTTCCTAAACTTATCAAAAAAAATCAGATATGGTCCTTCATTCTAACAACATACTTTAAGCTTATTTTGAATATGTTTCTGTGGATTATTGGGGTTTCCTTGTGCATTATTTAGAGTCTTCATCTTTGGTAATATGATTATTCAGGCTTAATTATATTTTGGGTTCATTATATTTTAATTGTGGTCCACTGGGTTTGGACTAAGAAGGACATAGATCCGCATTTTTAGATGCTATGAAAAAGGACTGCTGGTGGTTTAAGATGAAGTCGAAAAAGCTTAAAGGACGACAGTCGTACAAAAACCAAGGATACCGGACTTGTAGTCATTCTTCAACCGGATACGCATTTTGTTATTCAACCGGATTCGCAATTCTTTTGGTGACCGGATTCGCAGTTCTTTTGGCAACCGGACTCGCAGTTCACAAGCCTCACCAGATTCGCAGCTAGTTCTATCAACCTGGCTCGCATTTCTTTCGGCCATCGGATTCGCAACCGTGACATAGAAACCAGATTCGCAACCATGACAATAAACCAATCTTTTAGTAACAACAAACCCAACACATCAAAACCAACCATATCCACTACCTAATCCCTATTCCCTTCGTCATATATTATCCACCATCTCCTTTAACCATGGAAATATCAAGACTCGATTGAAAAAAATGAAATACCATGATCTCAGTTTCTTTTAATTCGTGTTATATAATTCCCTAAAGACCTTTAAAGATCCAAAACACGGTAGAAGACTCATCATTGATCTTTGAAGCATAGCTTCTTATTATTCTATATTCGAAAATAAATAAAGCTCGATAACAAATTTGTTATATACTTTATTTGGTTCGATTCCTGACACACGAAAACCCTAATCAATTCTCAAACACCTCCCGAGACGCATGAAGGGATCTTGAAGCATAAAGTCTTCTATGTTCTTAATAGATTAAAGCCAATATTATATAGGGTATGTTTCGTTGTTTCTATGTGTAATAAGGAGGGGTTGTTCGATTTATTTATGTTAGAAGGATGGGATAGATGCATTTGATCTGTTTTTAATTTTAAAGAGAGATGGAAAAGTATATTGACTGCGTTTTTTTAGAGATTAGGTTTAGGGTTATGATAGAATAATTAGGGAAGGAGTTATTTATATCACTAATTCAGCGAGTGGGCCGAGCTCTATAATTGAATGGATTTGGGCTGGTGTGGTTTTGGATGACAGGGTCTTATCAATGTAAATTGGACTGGTTACAGTATTTGTTACTGTGGGCTGAGAATTAAATTTGTTAGGCTGGAATTATGGCTAACAAATGAGTTGTGCTGAGCCTTCACAGTTTGTTGTACACCGGGTTATATCAAAATATAATTGGCCGAAAGTTATGATAATGTTGGCTGAACCTGTTGAATGGATTTATTTTTGGCCGAGTTTATAGGTAATCGGGTATTAAGTTTGGTCATTATCGGATGAGCAGGGTTAGTAGAAACACTTTCATGTAGGGTTATAGTTTTAAAATGACTGGGTTTAATTACTTGACGGTCCGTGCTGCTTATGTAATTTTTGATCCCGATTATTTGTTAACCATCACAAAAAAATCACGAACAACGACACAACAAACACAATACATTACACAAAAAACGATCCTTATCAAAATTCACCTTCACTCTTAACGGCTATTATTAAACTTTAATAACCGCGGGGTTATAGTACGATGTTACTTATTTGGGATTGAAGTAGACTTTCACGGGAAGTGTACTTATTTCGCCTTATGTTCTTTCTTTCTCCACAACGAAGATGACTTGTGTTAGTGATGAAGACTTGGATATCTAGTTGATTTTGTGATTCCTTCTACCTATACCCACAAAGTAGCTATCACTTTAAGGAGTTACATTGTAGTACTCAGTGTCTCACGTCGTTGAGGAGATTTCGAGTGGTGATGTATTTTTTGTATACTTTTGGGTCAGTATATGGTACTCAGAGATTTTCCTTTGCACCATTCCTTCGTCACACGGATAGTACAAGATCAAGTCACAAGTGAAGGACTATGCTTCAACCAGTGGTCATCAGTATTAGCCGACGGAATAGATAAGGGGATTTAGATCGGGTTGATCAAGAGAGATTTGTAAAGAGAGTACCGACATCTTCTCATAGAGTTATTGTCATGCAATCTCGAAGCTATTAAGTGAGTAAGCAGTTTAGTTGGCTTATGATGTACATGTGTCGGATTGATTCTCAGTTAGACATTACTCTGGTGGAGAAAATGTTGTACATCTGGGACTTAGTTGATTTTTCAGGTTTCGTTTGATGTTACAATTTCAACTACACAACGGGATAAATTGCTTTCACTCGGGACTTAGTTGACTTTGGTGAAACAATTTAAATGGGTACATCAAGGACTTAATTAACTTTGATTTTACCATTTAGACTACATAGAGGAACAAATTGCGTACACTCGGGACTTAATTAACTTTGGTCTAGCAATTCATATATGCACTTTCCTGGAGGGAAGAAAGTGGCACTTTCTGGGTTCTTAAATTGTTTTTGGTGCTACGGTTTCACTTGAAAAGGAGATAGATAACATGTGTACTTTAGGCTGAATTCAAACAAAACTAGAATGCTTCCTAAGTGAGACGATGTTGATGATATCATCCATCCCTCAAGACGGTGTTATAATTCTTATCAGTTAAGGGTTGTCTGTGTGGGGAGGGTGCTGAAGATTTCTTTTTCCGCAGTTGATATTTTTTCTACGTTCGTCTACGAGTCTGAAGAAATAAAGATGATTAGTAACCAGTAGATCGTCAAAGATATTCTTATGGGAATATGACTTCATTCTTATTATTTTTTCCTTATTTTGCTTGTATGGGAAAAATTTCGTCAAAACAATTCTAGTCGTGACGCCATCTTGGAGGGAGATTGTTAGCCTCACTTTTTAGTGAAGCTGTCGTCTTACACGTGAATTGGACTAGTCTTGGACACTGCGTGTCACGCAGGGGTCATTTATGTAAACTAGGAATAGTTTGCTTTTTCTTTTAGTATAAATACCCCTCATGACTCTCTATGAGGGGTGGTGGATGTTCATTCTTATTTTTACCTTTCTCTTTTCCATAACTATATTATTCGTGTGTGTTCATCTCACCCTCTCTCTACTTTCTCTCACTAAAACATAATGTATCATCTTATATTCTTTGATCAACCAAGACCCCCGAATAAGGTGTTCACTAGTTGTACATACATCGATTTGAATACCTTTTAAAATTGATTTTATCTTTTAAAGTACCACATTTTAAAATCCGAATCGATTGTAACTCATCAACTTGAGATCATTGACTTTTAAAACATCTTGATTTTATCTTTTAAGTACCACATAAAGACTTTAAAAAATATGTATCAATGACTCAAGTCAAAGAAGACTTCTTTTATTTTTCAAAAATAGATGCACTTATGCGTACACTTTCTTTTCTTTAAAGCACGGGTTATGTACTAAAATGTACACAAGCCATCAAATTAAGTTCGGGTTTCATACTGAAATGTATGAAAGCCATCATTTTAAGTTCGGATTTCATACTGAGTTATACGAAAGCCATTATAGAAATCAATTTTTTGTTTTTTTGAATTTTCTATAAAGTTTTGAATAAAAGAAAATCTTTGTCTTTTCTAAAAATTTTATAAAAGAAAAATCTTTTTGTATTTTATAAAATTTTATATAAAAGAAAATCTTTTTGTCCTTTCTAAAACATTTTATAAAAGAAAATCTTTTTTTATTTTCTCCTTTTTAAATTAAAGAAAAACTTTTTGAATTTTCTATCAAATTAAACAACAACTTTTGGTACCCACTTAAGCACGTTGCTAACGGGTTTACCATATTTGGTTAACCAAATGTAAGTTGCGTCAATTTGATGCATAGAAGTTGAATTCCAAGGAGATTTGAAACCCGGTGTTTCATTTTGAAATAACTTTCTTGGAATCAACAAAGACTTAAAACTCTTCTCATTTATCCATTTTGACTTATAAAACCTTGATGTTGCATTGGGAGTTTTAAAAATATTCAAAGGTGTCAACACCGTTTTGAAACCCCGTGTTTCATTCGATGTTTTAACCCTTGATGAAGACGAAGATTTCCATTTGTTGTTGAAACTCGGTGTTTCATTTTGAAAAATTCTTTTCGAAATGAATGGAAACGTTACATCTTTCACCTTATTCAAAACTGAATCATCTCTTTTACGCATTGAAAACATTTCACTTCTTGAATACTTAAACCGTTTGGAAATGTTATCCTTTCTTTTCCACGCTTGTTTTGAACTTTCGTTTTTCTCATCATTTTGAGAAGCAAATGTTTCGGATGAATGTTGTTTCTTCAAATACTTCTTATCTTTTTGCAAAGAATAAGTAGTAAATTGAGAAACCTTTCTCGAAATCGGTTTTGAAGATTTACCCGTGTAAATCTTTTCCGAAACATTCACTTTTGGAATTGATTTTGTGCAAACTTGAGAATCAACCTTTTTCTGTTTTATAGAATCAAACAATCTTTTGTAATGCATTTTCAAATCATCGTTCTCTTTTTCAAGTTTTTCACAAGAATTTTCATATTTCTCTTTCAACACATTATATGATGTTCTCAAATCATTGTTTTCCTTTTGCAACGAAGTGTAATTTTGAGATGCCAACTGCGATTTTAATAAAGCATTTTGTTTTTCAAGATTTGCAAAATACGTCTCAAATTTATCAGTTCTTCTTGAAAGCTCTGTTTTGACAACATCAAAATCTTTGACTCGTTGTGCTAAGTCCTTTTCTAACTTTGAAATCTTATTCTCAAATTCCTTTTTCTCGTCATCAAAACATTTTACTTTATCCCCCATTTCCTTTACAAGTTCCAAATTCTTAGTCTCAAACGTTGAACTTGTAATGGAAATCTTTGAAACGTTTGATTCATATTCTTGCTCGATCATTTCAAACATTTTCTCAAGAGAATTATCATGTTTTAAAAACTTAAACTTTGTTTCAAGTCTTTGTTTTAAAACATCATTTGAAGCCAACAAATCATTATACTCTTTTTGCACCGAAGAAGACATTTTTCAAGAAATTCATTTTTAGCCAAAAAAATTCATTTGCCTTCTAAAAAGAATGATTTGTTGTTTCATCTCTTGATCTGAAATCTTAAGTTTCTTCAAAAGTTACGAAACTTGAAATTTCATTTGATCAATATCTTTTAACAACACAGATTCTTTAGTCTCGTACACTTTTTCATGAGTATTCAACTCAGATTATCTATATTTTAGATCTTGATTTTTAATTGCAAACTTTTTATTTCGACTTTTAAGCTCTCAGATTTCTTTTTAACGAAATATTTTTATATGAAAAAAACGTATTAACCTAATTCAGCAGGTTCTTTTACTTGTGTTTGCTAACTCCAAAATCAAATCTTTTTTCAGAGTTATCTTAGTACAAGAATAATTTTGAATCAAAACTTCAGATGGTACCTCATGTAATATTTCATATTGTTTTTTCAAACAATGTATTTTATTACATGGTGCATTAATCTTTTCATCTCTTTCTCTCAAAAGTCGAGTTGCAAGTGCACGTGCCTTAGATAAGCTTTCAACCGTAAATTCAAACTTATTTACTCTCTTAATTCCTCAACTGCATTGAAGATTTTTGAAACGTTGTAAAATCAATAACTTTGGGACTTAAGATGCTCATTTCAAAATCCTTTTTTACGTTTACACTATTTTGCTCTGAAATTATCGTTTGTTTAATCTTAACAATATTTTTCTCCTCAACTAATTGATCACCCATCGTATCAATTAAATCCTCTTGTTCTTTAATCTTCTTAGTATATTGTCTGTCATTATCATAAAGCGAAGAAAAAGTGATGATATATTTTTCGTTTTCTTTCTCAAGTTTTTCACACTTTACTTTATACGATTCAAGACACATCTTATTCCAACTACTCATATACATGAAGAACAAATCTGATACACTTGATTAATAAATTCTAACACACCCAACTCGTTCTAAAAAAACCCACAAAAATTCAACGACACAAAATTATCTATTTCGGATTATACGAACGTAATTCGAAAACCGTAAATCACAAAATGATGTCGCTCAATTAACGAGACCAAAATTTAGCCTACACAAGCATTTTTATTAAAAAATTAAGTCAAGCTTAGTCCAAAATTTATATTACCAATTTACCTCAAACTTGTTATTACACGAAAATAATGGCTAGCTCAAAACTTGTTATGAAAATACTATACGAGATCACCATACATAATAGCAGCCAACACCTCTTATCAAAGATTTTGGCCCATCGCTTTGTCTAAGTTCATTCAGCCCGACAAAAAGAAAAAACTATAACCCTAAATGAACATGATATATAACCTGGTATCACTACATACAACCCTAGTATTCACATCAAAAATAAAACGCAGTCACTCACACAAACTTACTTTCACCTTAGTTCTATCTTGCTAGATCTCTCTGAATATCAAACCAAAATCAGCCTACTTTTTGTGTGTCTATGTATTTGATCCATAATCCACTGATTTTTGATAAACGTTAACCACTTTGACACACAAATGTTACTCCTTTCTTTTTCCTTTAGTTCCAACGTGTTAAAAAAATGTAGACACTGCTTCAAGATGTTGTACAAAGAAATCACAGGTAAGTTAACTTCTTGATTTTTTTTCTTTTCTTTTTCGTTTGATATTACCAAAAGAAAGAAAAAATGAAACTTTTTAGTTTTGTTTTTCTTTTATGTCTTTTGAAAATTAAAAGAAGCTTAAGCCTTCAAAAATAGATCTATGATGATATGGTTAGTTTGTGTAGAAAATATCTTACAAGATCTATAAATCGATACCAAACAAACCAAGCTGAGATCACTATTATACTTCTTTTTTGATTTTTTTTATTATTTTTTATTTTTCTGTTTTTATTTTTGTGTGATGTTGTGATGTTGTGATGAGGAGGATGGGTGTTAGATCGAGTCGGATTTGTTGTTGATGAAATGGGTTTGATGTTAGATCTTAGGTTGCATGAGTTGGTTATTGTCCTTTTTGATCTAGATATGTGACGAGTTTGTTTTCGGGTGATTAGATCTTCAAAGATCTTTTAATATCGAATGAGAAACCCAAGAAAACTACACTGAGATCTATTTGTTTGTTCTTGGTTCGAATGAGATCTATCTGAGGTATTCTTGTTATTCTTTTGCCTCACACTTTTTCTTTTCTGTTTTTTAGATCTGTTATGACTCTTTTTAGCTCTTCTCCTTTTTTTTAATTCTTTGGTTTAGATCTGAGTTAAAAGAGGTATAGTTCGACTTTGTATTTGTGTTAAATCGCCTTGAGTTAATTTGTGTTAATTCGCCTTTTTATATGTTGTTTATTCGCCTCCTGAATGGTTGTATATTCGCCTTCTGAATATGTGTTAATTCACCTTCTGAAATGTTGTTTATTCGCCTTCTTCTCTTTTCAAGAAACCAAACGGTATATATCCAGAAAAACTGGCTATGAATTACAGCGTAGGGACCCATGTTGACCAAGATTGACAAAAAGCCCTATATGACTCATAAAAGTGAACAGTAACACACGTGTAACAGAAAACGCGTTTTTGACCAAAAGTCAAACTTTTTCAAAATTAGTTACATAATCTGTTAGGAATCAGTTAAACATTCAGATCTGAAAATAACAGAATTTGCTTCTCTAATTCCGTGTGGGAATTTTGATGTTATATGCCAGTACTCCTTTACTACTGTGGGGTCAAGATTGATTTCTGCTTGCTAAAGACTAAAGAAAATAGACTATGTAGTTTTACTGCTAGTTATATATTAGTTAGTACTGTTAGTACATTGTTTTAGTACTGTAGTATAGTTAGTACTGTTAGTATTATATAGTTAGTACTGCTAAAGTGATATGCATGAGATATATTAGAATATATATGCATATCATTGTAAGCGCTTTGTAAGCCCATTATGGTTTTCTTTTTGTATTAATAGGAACCTAAAGACCATAGTTAGAATTATTAATTATGTTAGTTTTCTGTAAACTTAGGCAAAATATTTGCAATTAAATTATCTATAGTTTTTAGTATTCTTTGTTTTCTTTTGTATTACAAGTTAGATTCCGATAACTTGTTGTATTCAACAATCATAGTTTCTCATATAGTTAGTTTGGCATTTATTACAAATTAAACTAAGCTTTATGCAAGCTAAGAAGATCTGTCATTGGGACTTCCACAAGTGGTAATCAAAGCCTCCGGTGGAGAAACTTGAATAATAAGAACTTTATCAGATATGGATCTTTCCTATTAAAAAACAATGTCTGGGTGATGAACCTGCAACACAAATTTGCACCAGTAGAATCTCCTCAAATGGTGTCTACTGTAAAACTTCCTATCCTCAAGAAGGCGGTGTGATATACCATTTGGAGCCATGAGGTTGGAGGCTGTATCTCACTGAAATTGATTATGTTTGTGGCAAGTGACCTTGAATGGTGTATGGTCCTATATAAGTAACAACAGGATGAAAATGGGTGTTGAAACTGAAGTACCCTCCAAAAGCACTGCTCAAGCACTATTAGCAAGACAAAGAGAAAGAAAAGCTAAAAGCATTTTGCTTTTGGCTATTCCTGATGAGTATCAACTAAGATTCCATGCAATAAAGGATGCTAAAACTCTGTGGGCTGCTATAAAGAGTAGGGTGGTAATGTTTGAATCTAAGAAGATGCAGAAGAATGTCTTGAAGCAACCATTTGAAAACTTTTATGTATCTGACACAGAAAGGGCCTAGTATAAAGCATATGTTAGGGTTTCAAAACTTACCAGTCCTACTAAAAGTTAATGGTTTTGCAACTATTTTCTAATGAAGATGCAAATCAGAAATTCTTAAGAGCTCTACCTTCATCATGGAATAATGTAGCTTTAATTATGAGGAACAAAGCTGGTATAGATGATTTGGATATTAATGATCTATACAATAATCTAAAGTGTTTGACGACTGATATCAAAGTGTTCCTTGGGTTCATCTTCAAACTCTCAGAAGGTGCGTTTCTCTTGCAAAAGACACTAGCAGCACTAATGAAGTTAGTACTGCTAATGGTGTTCCTACTACAACAGGCCATAATTCTCAGGGACAAGCCTCTTCATCATCATATACTGATGAACTAATGTACTCATTCTTTGCAAATTAGTCAAGTAGTCCACAACTAGATGATGAAGACCTAGAGCAGATTGATCATGATGATTTGGAAGAAATGGACCTTAAATGGCAGGTAGCCATGCTTTCTATGAGGGTAAAGAGATTCTATAAGAAGACTAGAAGGAAACTAATCTTCAATGTAAAGCACCAAGAAATCAAGGGAACAGGAATAGAGATGCGGGGTTAGGCAAGCTTAGGGTTCAACACCAGTAGGACTGTACAGTAGGGACCTATTTAATGCATTGGTTGTTCAGGACAATGCATTGATTGTCTAAGATGGATTGGGATATGACTGGAGTTATGTAGCTCAGGATGAACCTACTGAGTTTGCTCTCATGGACTACACTTCAAACTCCTCAGGGTCTGACACAGAGGTACAATATTGTTCTAAAAACTATGTGAAACATATGAAAAACTTCAAAAATAGTTTGATGAACAGCGACAAACTCTTAGTAAGGCTAATCTAGAAATTATAGCTTATTAGTTAGGCCTAGAATTTGTAGAGGCGCAGTTAATTGTTCATCCAAAAAATGAAGTTGTCTATGAAGAAAAGATTACAGTCTTAGAATTTGAAGTAAAAGACAAAAGTAATGCTATCACTAGACTTAAAAATCACTTAGATGAAACCTTAAGAGAAAAAGATGATTTAAAAGTAAACTATGAACAGTTTGAAACTTCTTTAAATAATACTTAAATAAACTAATTCAATAGTAATTATGTGCTAAAGTTAAAAACTGGGTCTATGATTTGGAGATAATTATTGAAAATGATTAAAGTAGGTAGTGAATTGTTTAATAGTGTAATGTGATACGTAATTCATGTGATGGATTGATGACAATCAAACAAATGATAGGTTCAAAAAGGATAATGGTCTAATCATGATGTTACTCCTCTCTCTTAACTGGGAAGACTACATCCTTCACTAGATGTCCTATCTTTTTGAGGATTGGATGATTCTGTTTATAGGCCTACATCAAATAAGACTAGTGCTAGTGTGTCTTAAGTTGAAGCATAATAACAGAACCTCTTAATTTTAGACAAAAATACTTGTGTTGAAATGCCTAGAGTTGAAATATGTTAGGCTTGTGGGGTTATAATTGATGATTGGGTTAGTGAATGATGAGGACATTTTTCAATCTAATGATTTGCATTGCACAGACAAACATGTTTAAAAGGATTGAGTTTACTAATGCTAGGAATGAATCTGTTAAACCTAAACAAGCTGAAAAACCTAGGATGATCACTCAAAATCCTAAGGTAGATAGAAGAGATTGGAATGGACAAATGACTCAAAAACTAGGGTTAGGATTTGGGTTTACAAAGAAAGCTTGTTTTGTTTATGGCAGTTACAACATTCTAATTAAAAGATGGATTTCATGAAAAGAGAATGGCTAAATCTGTTTTGAAAGATATGGGAAAAGTTACTGGTCATAGGGAAGTTAGACCAGTTTGGAACAACACTCAGAGAATAAATCATCAAAATAAATTTGTTCCATCTGCAGTCTTAACAAGGTTTGGAAGCCGTAACAGTTATGTGCCAAGCAAGATTTTTTTCTTTTTCAGTGAGCAACAACATCAACTGGTGCAGTCAAACAAGTTAATACTGCTACCCATACAAATAGAGTGAATGTTTCAAAAACAAGAACAAATACTTTTCATAAGTCACATTCACCTATTAGAAGGCCTTTTCATAAATCAACAACACCAAACACCAGTATTTCAAATGAAATAGTTAATACTGTTAGTGTAAAGGGTGTTAATACTGCTGGGCAAACAGCAAATAGTACTGTTATGGGTATGGGGTTTCATGCTGTTTAAGGGCCTCAGCATGTTATTTTTGGAGACCAAATGGACTAAATTTAAACAATGTCTCTAAAGACAATAGTGCGATCGTGGGTCTGGAAAAAGTGTAAATTAATTGATCCACAAGGCAGGAACTAAAGTCAGGAGTGGCTTGGTCCTAAGAGTCATATGACTCTATTACTTTTGTGCGGGGAAATCCACAAACAAGCTTTGAGACACTAGGAATATTTGACAGTGGATGTTCTAGGTAATGATAGGTACGAAGACTTCCTTTATCTGACTACAAGACATTGATGGAGGGTTTTGTTGCCGTTTGGTTGCTCTGGTTACTAGAGGAGTTGGTTAAATTGCAGGTAAGGAAAGATAAGAACATATAAGTTAGACTTTGAAGATGTGTTTTTTCTAATAGGTAACTATATTTTAATCTTTTCTCTGTATCATAAAAATGTGTGACCAGAAAAACAAGATTTTATTCTTTTCATCTGAAACTGAATGTTTGTTTTGTCTCCTGATTTTAAGCTACTTGATGAAAAACAAGTACTGGCTTAGGTATCCAAGGCAAAGCAATATGTACAGCTTTGATTTATGAATGTTGTTCCTTCTGGAGATTTAACTTGTTTGTTTGCAAATGCCACAATTGATGAGTCTAAATTATGGCATAGGAGGATGGGTCATGTGAATTTTAAAACAATGAATAAACTTGTGAAGGGAAACCTTGTAAGAGGTCTTCCTTCAAATATTTTTATAAATGACCACACTTGTGTTGCTTGTCTGAAGGGAAAGCAACACAAGGCTTTCTGTAAGACCAAGCTTGTGATCTCTATCAGCCAACCCTTACAGATGTTGCATATGGACTTATTTGGTCCAACAACTGTTAGGAGTATCAACCATAAGACATATTGCCTTGTAGTGACTGGTGACTTTAGTAGGTTTAGCTGGGTTTTCTTCTTAGCCTCAAAGGATGAGACAAGTAGGATTCTTAAGAGATTTATAATAGAAATAGAAAACTAATTAAACCATAAGGTTAAAGTAATCAAGTGTGATAATGGGACAGAATTCAAAAATAGGGAAATGAATGAATTTTGTGGATTAAAAGGGATAAAAAGTGAATTTAGTGTTGCCAGAACTCCACAACAAAATGGAGTTGCTGAGAGAAAGAACATGACTCTGATTGAGGCTGCTAGGACTATGCTAGCAGACTCACTTCTACCTACTGTATTTTGGGCTGAAGCAGTTAATACTGCTTGTTATGTTCTGAATAGGGTTTTAGTGACCAAGCCTCATAACAAGACACCCTATGAACTTATAATTGGCAGACCTCCAAGCATAAGTTTCATGAGACCTTTTGGATGTCCTGTTACTATCCTAAATACCCTAGACCCTTTAGGCAAATTTGATGGGAAGGCTGAAGAAGGGTTTTTAGTTGGGTACTCTGTAAATAGCAAAGCCTTCAGGGTATTTAATTCTCAAACCAGAAAAGTTGAAGAGAATCTGCATGTAAACTTTCTTGAAAATAAACCAAATGTTGCAGGACAAGGACCTAACTGGCTTTTTGATATTGATTCCTTAACAAATTCTATGAATTATCAACCAGTTACTGCAGGGAATCAAACTAACAAAAATGCAGGTCCACAAGAAACTAATGGTAATACAGGTTTGAAGAAAAATGTTGATGCTGGACAATCTGAAGAAAAGAATGTGTCTACTCAACAATATATTGTGTTCCCATTATGGTCTTCTATCTCTTCAAGCAACAAGAGCTCAGATGAAACAGATGAAGATGATACAGCTGATGATGCTGCTGGTGAAAAGCCTGTACAAAAACCAGCAAGTGAGAATGAACAAGCCTTGAAGAATGTTCTTGATAAGATGATGGATCAAGAGAAGGAGGCTAAAGACCAATCAGATGTTGTTAGAAAAGAGTTTGAAGCATAATGTAACAGGCAGAATCTTTCAGGAAGACTACTAGAGCTAGCAGCACTAACAGTTTTAATACTGTTAGCACACCAGTTAATACTGTTGGTGCATCAAGAATTTTTGGTGATGCTGGATCATCATTTGTTCCTCTTAGTAAATTCACTAATCTTCCACATGATCCACTCATGCCTGATTTGGAGGATACTGCTGAAGTTCCAAATACTGGCATTTTTGGCAGTGCTTATGATGATGATGATTTAGACACTTACAATTCTCCTTATGTTGATCAAGTTGTGGGTGCAGAGGCTAATTTCAACAACATGGAACCTTCCACTGTTTTCAGTTCTATTCCCACAACTATAGTACACTCTATTCATCCTAAAGATCAAATAATTAGAGATCCAAGGTCAGCAGTACAAACAAGGGGCATGACAAAGAAGAGTTCTGGAGAACATGCTATGATTAGCTACATCCAAAAGCAGAGAAGGTCAAATCACAAAGATTTCCAAAACTGCTTATTTGCATGTTTCCTCTCTCAGCAGGAACCCACAAAGATAGCTCAAGCCCTTGAAAATGAAAGTTGGGTTGAAGCAATGCAAGAAGAGCTGCTTCATTTCAAGATTAAGAAGGTTTGGACCCTAGTTGACTTACCTTATGGCAAGAAAGCTATTGGCACAAAGTGGTTGTATAGAAATAAGAAAGATGAAAGGGGGATAGTAGTTAGAAATAAAGCTAGGCTGGTTGCACAAGGATACAAACAAGAGAGGGTATAAGATTATAAAGAGGTTTTTGGTGCTCCTGTTTGCTAGGATTGAAGCAATCAGGTTATTTTTAGCCAATGCATCATTTATGATTTTTCTTGTGTACCAGATGAATATTAAAAGTGCCTTTCTCTATGGCACTATTGAAGAGGAGGTATATGTAAGCCAACCTCTAGGTTTTGTGGATCCAGAATTTCAAAAAAAGTTTATAAGGTGGAGAAAGCCTTATATGGTCTACACAAGCTCCTAGAGCTTGGATAAACACTTCTACTATCTGCTGGATAATGGATTCACAGGACAAATTGACAAGTCACTTTATTCATAAAGAAGAGACAAGGGTATAGTACTACTGGTACAAAATATGTAGAATAATTATCTTTGGTTCTACTAGAAAATCTTTGTGTATAGATTTTGAGCAAATTATGCACAAAAGGTTCCAAATGAGTTCCATGGGGGAACTCACTTTCTTCTTAGGTATACAAGTCAAGCAGAAAAATGATGGGATCTTCATTAGTCAGGACAAGTATGTTGGTGAAATCTTGAAGAAATTTGGCTTTTCTAGTATAAGGACAACCAGTACTCCTATGGAAACCAACAAGGCTTTAGCAAAAGATGAAGAAGGTGAGGATGTTGATGTCCATTTATACAGGTCAATGATTGGGTCATTGATGTATCTTACATCCTCAAGACCAGATATTATGTTCTCTGTTTGTGCTTGCTCAAGATTTCAAGTTCAACCAAAAGTTTCCCATATGTTTGCAGTAAAAAGAATCTTTAGATACCTAAAAGGTCGACCCAAATTGGGCCTTTGGTATCCTAAGGACTCTCCTTTTATATTGGAAGCTTTCTCAGACAGTGATTATGCAGGTGCCAGCTTGGACAGGAAATCCACAACAGGAGGTTGTCAATTTCTTGGTTCAAGGTTAATCTCTTGGCAGTGTAAAAAGAAGACTATGGTGGCTAACTCAACTACTAAAGCTGAGTATATTGTTGCTTCTCAATGCTGTGGTCAAGTGCTTAAGATCCAAAATCAGTTGTTAGATTATGGATATAATTTTATGCAGACAAAGATTCATGTTAACAATGAGAGTGCTATTTGTGTTGTCAAGAATCCTGTCTACATCCAAAACAAAGCATATAGATTCGGCATCATTTTTCATTAGAGACCCCTATGGGGGGGGGGGAGAAGAGATTGATAGAGATGGTCAAGATACACACTGATAAAAATGTAGCTGATTTGCTGACTAAAGTTATTGATGTGAGTAGATTAATTTTCTGGTGGCAACAAATTGTATGCTTAATCTAATACTCTGCATGGATCTCATGGGAAGTTAGTGTATAAGATGCAGTGTGATTAAACACAAGGGCTAATTGGATTAAAGTTGAAGGTAAAATATGAAGATTTTTCCTTAGTACAGCTGTGGATCTTGCTTTCTAACACTGTGAATGAAACTTGTACCGCTGGTACAGAAAAGAGTTTATACGCTAGGCTTTATGTTAGCTTGCCCTGCTCAAAAGTGTTTAAAAGATGATTTTGATGGATATATTGGGTTCATGATGCTCTTTGGACTGGTTTTAAGAGTTAAACATGGTGAGAAGTTAGTTAGTACTGCCAGGGCTTACTTTATCTGCTGGGGCCAACAGTTAGTAGCCGTGCAATAAAGTTAGTGCCCGCCAGGCAAACCTAGTACTAGCTGGGTTAGCCGTTAGAGAAAATAACTGCTAGGGTCTATTGTTGTAATATATTAACGATTTCTTCTTCAAGAGGTTTCCTAAACTCTATAAAAATCGTTCTCAATCACACTTTAACCTCACCTAATTTCTCTCATACTCTCTAAATTCACAAACCCTAATCGATTTTTCTCACCGACCAACTGAATTCATCAACTATGGCTGATCTTGCATTCGTTCAACAACATAACATGGTTGCTTATTTGGAAAAGAATGATGGGAATGCAGATTTTCATCAGATATTAGACTTCTTGACTTCCAGTTCGATCAATTTTGCTCTCACTGTAAGTCCAACTATCTATGCTTCATATATTGAACAGTTTTGGAACACTGCTAGTCTCAAAACAATCAATTCTGA
Organism: Tanacetum coccineum; assembly: GCA_026074375.1. NCBI lineage: Eukaryota > Viridiplantae > Streptophyta > Magnoliopsida > Asterales > Asteraceae > Tanacetum > Tanacetum coccineum. Next base: position 16,073 of record BQNB010065305.1, on the reverse strand, counting down.
GAAGCAAATACATGCCAAAGTAAATGGCAAGGCTGTGGTAGTATCAGAATCATCAGTGAGGAGAGATCTTCACTTGAATGATGAGGATGGTACTGCTTGCCTAACAGTTAATGAAATTTTTGAAAACCTTGCACTGATGGGATATGAAACAGCTTCTGACAAATTAACTTTTTACAAAGAAAGGTTTCTTTTCTCCTCAGTGGAAGTACCTAATACATACCATCCTTCATTGCTTAAAAGCCTTAAAATCTACTTCATGGGATCAATTTTCTACAAATTTGGCTTCTGTAATTATTTGCTTAGCAAAGGGTCAAAAGTTTAATTTTTCTAAATTGATTTTTGATGGTATGTTAAGGAACTTGGATCCAAAGAATTTTTTAATGTATCCAAGGTTTTTAAAATTATTCTTGAATATTCAACTTCCAAATTTGGTGATACATTTTAATGATATTTATGAAACACCAAAGCTTACTAAAAAGGTTTTTACAAATATGAGGAAGCCAGGAAAAGGATTTTATGGCAGAGTCACAAAATTGTTTCAAAATATGTTGGCTCCTCCAGTAGTAGTTGGTGAAGGTTCAGAGCAACAATAAAAGGTTGGAAGGGTGGTACAAAACGAAAAACAAGGGTGGTGGGGGGTAATAATACAAAAGCACCCAAAAAACCCACTGAACCCAAACCCATATCTTTTACTGCTCCTCAAGAAATTTTAACTCAAGTTGCTACTGCTACTGCATCACAACCACCAAAAGACCTAAACACATATATGAGAACCAAAAGAGGTCAGAACACCAAGGTACCTCAGTCTGGTGGTTCCCCTAAAAAGGTTGGTGATGAGGCTATCAATGAGGAGATGTTTGATAGTATGGAAAAGGGCTATCACTACTGATGCTAGCTTAGATGCAGCACATGATAGTGATAACATCACTAAGACCCAATCCATGGCAACAACTTAATAGCCTCACCCTCAGGAAAAGGTTCATGTATGGTCACCCTTGGCACAAAGAAACCATGGGGGGGTGCTCCTGCTCAGAATAGGTCTGAGAGAGTGCTTGAACAGCCCATTGAACCACCTCTCTCAGAAGGTCACACAAATCTGGAAGTAGGGTGAGCACATGATTTGAACATCAATTTGAATTGACGGCTAATGTACCAATCACACCCTATGATTCACCTCTCCCAGGAGGTTACATACCTGGAAGTGATGAGGGTAGACTGAAACTACAAGAATTGAAATGACTATTGTGTACAAAATATATCACAATAGGAGTCTTGACTTTGAGAAAGAGAAGGATTGCTCAAGCTGTGGAGATCTCAAGCTAAAGAAAAGAATACAGAGAGATTAGAAAGACAAAGGAAGAGGGTGTCAGATTTAAGTTTTAGTTGCTCGTTTTGCTTAGTTTTATTTAGGTGTTTTGTATTTTGTTATCTGTCAGTGTATTTTAGTTTTTTTTTCAGTTGTTCACTATGTCAGTGTATAATATTTTCTTTTTAAGTTTTTACTTTTTTATCCCCCTCCAAGGCACCTTCACAACCAGAAGGAGGAAATACGGACTAGGTTGAGGTAAGTCTTCAATGATATTTGAATGAGAGATGCATCCAAACAGGAGAAAATGACAAGGCGAACCCCATGCTTCATGAAAGTGACTTTGATGGATTTGATGATGAGACAGTTGATGCTGCTACAACTGGAGTTAGTACTGCGAGTGCACCAGTTACTACTGTTGGTGTAGCTATTAGTACTGCTGAGCCTAGAACTCCTCCTACAACAACAACAGTCTTTGATGATGAAGATGTTACTATGGCAATGGCTCAGACTCTGATAAAGATGAAGGAAGAAAAAGCTAAAGAGAAGGGAGTTGCTTTTAAAGATGTTGAAGATTCTTCCAGACCTGTCAGATCAATAACTACACTTCAACCTCTTCCATCCATTGATCCTAAAGACAAAGGCAAAGGTATCCTAGTTGAAGGAGAACCTGTCAAAGTAAAAAAGAAAAGATCAAGGGTTAGCTCAAATTGAGAGTGATGCAGAGTTAGCTCACAGATTACATGAGGAAGAATCGGCTGAAATAGAAAGGATACAAAAAGAAAAAGCGGCACAAGAAGAAGTTTCAATGGCTTCAATCTATGAAAAGTATGATACTATTTAAGCCAGCATTGATGCTGATGCTTTGTTTGCTGCCAAGCTCCAACAAGAAGATAGAGAGCAGTATATAATTAAAGAAAGAGCAAAGTTTTTGGCAGAAACAATAGCAGCACAAAGGAAGTTTAGAGTTGCTCAAAGGGCTGCAGAGATCAGAAGTAGACCACCTATCAAAACACAATTGAGGAATCTGATGATGACTTATCTAAAGAATATGGGTGGTTACAAACACAGTCAGCTGAAAGGAAAGACTTATGAAGAAATCCAAGGACTGTATGAAAGGGAACAAAAGTTCATACATGATTTTATCCCTATGGATTCTGAAAAAGAAGAAAAGAAGTCAATGGAGCCTGAGAGTGAAGGAAAGAAAAGTAAAAGATTGAAAAGAATTGCAAGTTCATATGCAATACAGAAGTCACCCAAGAAACCAAAAGTAATGAAATCTGTAAAGAATGTTACAGAAGAAGAAGCAGCAGAGTATGAGAAGGAGAAGGAAGAACTCGGGTTAAGCTTAAAGATAATTTTTGGTGATAACAGTGAAGTAAACTATGAAACACTATCCAGAAGATTTCCTATTGTGAATTGGGAATATAAGTTGCTGGGAAATGTGGATGCAAAAGACATGTATGTTTACAAATTAACCAGAGCTGATGGAAGTTCAAGCTATCATGGAGACATGCAAGCCCTCTTAAGAAGACTTGACAGGTAAGACTTGAATGACCTATACAGGTTAGTTCAGGAAATGTTTCAAGATCATCCTCTTGAAGGACATGATTTGTTGCTTTAGGGAGATCTAAGGATGCTATTTGACCCAGATGAAAAAGATGAACTATGGATGAATCAACTGGATTGGAAATTGCTGAAATGAAAGTTGTATGAAAGTTGTGGAGTTTACACTCTGTTTATGGATGGTACACCTATGGAGATTAATATGCTAGTAGAGAAAAAGTACCCACTGATCAATGAATTATTGGAGAAGATGCTGAACTTGCAGTTAGAAGCTGAAGAAGAAAGTATTATGGCATTTGAGCTTATCAAGTTCATCAAATCAATGCTTGAAGAGTAGTAAAATGTTTGGATACATCCTTCTATTGACCAAGATGCTTAAACTAAAGAAACTTGATGATTGACAAGTAAATATCAAGTTTATGGGAGGATTGTTAGGAATTTTGAGTTACTACTGCCAATACTACTTTACTACTGTTGGTTCAAGATTGATACTGCTGCTAAAGACTGAAGAAATAGACTAAGTAGTTAGTACTGCTAGTTATATTAGTTAGTACTGTCAGTACATTGTTAGTACTGCCAGTATAGTTAGTACTGTTAGTATTATATAGTTAGTACTGCTAAAGTGATATGCATGAGATATATTAGGAATAGATATGCATTATCATTGTATGCGTTTTGTAAGCCCATTAGGGTTTCCTTGGTGTATAAAAGGAACCCTACGGCATAGTTAGAATAATTAATTCATAGTTAGTTATTATGTAACCTAGGCAGAATATTTGCAATCAATATATCTAAAGTTTTTAGTATTCTTTGTTTTTCTTTGTATTACAAGTTAGATTCCGCATAACTTGTAGTATTCACAATCATAGTTTCTCATATAGTTAGTTTGGATTTATCCAAGTTAACTAAGCTTTAACAGGCTAGAAGATCTGTTCATTGGGACTTCACATATAAGTATATTATATAAGACCAATATAGTATGTACGTAATATAATATAAACACGTATATAGGTCATGAAAGCATCTAGTCTAACCAACTAATGCAACTCAAAATGTATGTATGTCCTGTGAAAAACTTTTGTATGATGCAATGTTTGTTAAAACGGTTATAGTCCAAGTAAAACATTTGACCCGGTTCTCTATAACCTAGCTCTGATACCAATATGTAACACCCCCGAATAGGGTCACAGCGGAATATGGGTCTGAGAGTGTTACATCATAGATCAATAGCACAAGATATGAGAACGACCTCTAAATGAGTCGTTTAAAAATGATACATTGGATTAAATAACTTGTTTTTTACAAAAGCCCGAAGCTTAAATTGTTCATCCATGAAAATGTAAAGATTTTAACACATAACAGATATTCCCAAAATGTAATGCATCCAAATCTTTATAGTAATGACTCTAAAATGGTGACTACCAATGTATCCTTGTTTCTCATACCTTATTGACCTGAGAAAAATATGCTTTAAAACGTCAACATAAAGTTGGTGAATTCACGGGTTTAAGTAAGTATAAAGTAGGACTGCAAGATTTCCAAATGTATGATAAGTAACAAATACAATATCACAAAAGTAATTACGAAATGCACTAAGCTCATGACACTGAAGCTACAACATATATGTATGTAAGTTAATGCAATTAATCTGCCCGTGTAGATGTTCAGCCCGCAACATCCAAATTGTTTCGACATGGTATACATTCGTCGTTTCAGTACCTCCGAAACTAGGAGCGCTACTCACCCAAATGGGGATGTCAATCAAAATAGATCTATTCATAACATTCGCGCTTACAATCCAATAATTAACAGTTCATGATTCATGAGCATAGTGGGTTATAGCTACTTAGGAAAACTCATAATCTGTATAAAAGTATACTTGCGTCCAATCATAAAACAATGCATGTTTCTCACCATAAAGTTGTAAATCATTGTAATTGTATAAAAGCGGGGCTATGAACTCACCTTAAGTGAATGGTTTGATTATCTAAATCAAATAAGTAATTCGTCTCAGGAAATCCCAATGCAACCTAATTAATTATAGGTCGTATAAGTATCGTGTATTTAATGTAAATACAACATCACAATTTATATAGTTACACCACCACCTAATAGTTTTTGTTTAATTTAAAATGTCAAAACAATATTTAAATCGTACTTTGTTAAATAAAGGTATATGTATTTGTACTTGTAAATTAAAATGTTATCTTTGTTCAACAATTTATTATTTGATAATAATATATCAATTAGTATTTTTATTGATTATATAATGATATTATATAATTAGTTTAATTATTTTTATAAAAATAGTGCATAAGGTTTTATAAATCTTATATCTTTATCGTTTTAACTCCGTTTTACATGTTATTTATACCCATGGATTCGTATTAAGAAATTTTATCAAAATATTATATTTATAATATTTTAGTTACTAATGAACAGTAACTTTTATAGTTTTTGTAAAATATATAAAATTACTTTTATAGATTTAATCATCATAACCTTATAAAAGTCATAACTTACTCATTTTAATTCCGTTTCGCTTTTTATTTATATGTATGGATTCGTGACAAGATGAAATATGTAAATAAAATACTTACTGAATTTATAAAAATCTATGTCAACTCAGAAAAGTCATAACAGTTTATAAAAATGTTTTTATAAACTTAAATCTTGCAAAACTCGTAACTTATTCGTTTTAATTCTGTTTTTCGAGTTTCTTATATGCTTGGAATCCTCATGACAAGTACTATCATTATAAAATATTCTCATGTTTTTACCAGACCTGAAACAGTAAGGGTTTTTATAAAATAAGTTTTATAAAAACACTTTTGTATATTTAATTATCGTAAACTTGTAAATGTCATAACTGCTTCATTATAGCCCGGTTTTTCGAGTTCTTTATATTCTTATGATCCTTATAATATGTACTATATTACCAAAATGATTCCATAATTTTATAAAAATCGAATTCTAACAGAAGGTTAAAAACAGTAGGTTTTATATGTATATATATTTTATAAATATAATTTTATAACTTATTCCATGGTTCAAATTTGTACAAGTCCTTTACAATGATTTATAACATATGTCATACATATTTTGGGTCCTCTAAATTATCTATAATGATTGTCCAAGTATCAGGTCCTCATGCTAAATTGTACATAACTTTATAATTAAAACTTTTAACAAATTAATTTATAACTAAACTTATAAATTAACCAACAATTATATAAGGTATTTTTCTTGTGTTCTATCACATTTTTAACATCATTTCATAATATGAATATATAAATTCGAATTTCACATAAGATTGTAATATTTCATAAATCATAAAAACAAACCTATGTGGTGATTAACATAATAACATGTATTTAAAAATAAGTAAATGAATAAATGGAAATGTTAGAGTTTAAGTAAACCTTATAGAAGTGTATGAAAATGAAAAACACAAGATCAAACCCTAGAAATCAAACCCAAATTGAAACCCTAATCAATAAACCCTAGTTTACTTTCTTGAATCAAACCCTTGCAAACTAATACCCAATCTTCCAAACCACTTTGCTACACCTTATATATGAACACTAATGAGCCTTGTACACTTGTATCCTTGAAAAATCAAAACCTATGATCACCCCAAATTGCTTATTTCAGCCGTGGGGTTTGAGAGGAGTAAGAGAGTGTTTTGTGCTTGATTTATTTGCTAGTTGTAAGTGTGAGAATGTCTTGCATTATCCTTCTTTATATATGGGAAGTATTTAGCCAAACCATGGTCTTAAGGTGGTAATGGTACACCTTGTAAGGTGCTCTCCTCCTCCCTAAGAGGAGGGAATAACTAATATGAGAGGAAAGGACCAAGAGTGCTTGGTTAGCCATTGGATGGTAAGACTTGTGTTTATATGGTAGTTAAACATTAATCGGGTAGGTAGTAGTGGAAATTTAGTGTATTAAAATTTGTGTGTATGAGTATATATTCGGCCATTATGGGTTTGTAAGTGGGGAAATGATATAAATTTTTTGTATTAGGTATAAAAGTGGGTATTTGTTTGAGTATAGATAGGTATAGGTACTTTCGGGTATGCCTAAATGTATTTTATCACGAAATGTAAGCGTTTTACGTAACCAATAAAAAGAAAGTATGAAAAGTTATAAATTATACTCATAATAATTATATAACACTTGCTTGACGTAAACTTTTACTTGTTTGATATCCGTTTATGTTGAATGTTGATTTTTAGTTTATGCGATTTAACTAAACGGTGAGAATTAAAAGCGAACACTTAAAACTCTAAAAATAAATAATGGCAAGGATTGAGTCGGTAAATGACCTGAAATAACGGATTGTTACAGTTTAAACGGTGATATTTGAAGATTGCGTATTTCAGCTCAATACGCCGTATCCAGAAAAGAAGATACGGCGTATCAGCGCCTGGACTTCACAAGAAAACACGTTTGTTCAATTCCCTATACGGCGTATCCTGCCTATCTATATACGCCGTATCCAGCTGGATAAACATATAAAGATCCTGTAATAAATATAAATGGGGAAAGATATATTTGATTGATTGTGAATGTAGCGCGCACTCCAAGGAAATTTTCCCTATACGCCGTATTGAATTCAATACGGCGTATCCATCAATTTTCAGAGACTATAAATAGAAGACTCAAAAACAAGTTTTCTGTGTGCAAAATTATATTCTCTATACCATACACATAAAAGTCGATTTTCTAAAGAGAAGAAGAGCAGCCAAAGGTCAAGCATCGATCACGATTCCATAGAAGACACCGTGTAATTCCTATACTCTTGCAATCATTTAATTTTTGGTATCGTTCGGTAAAACGTTTAGTTTACCTTACAATGGTTATGGGCTAATACCCTCGGGTATTAGCCATCTTAATGAAGATCTAATGTTTGGTTTGTTTTAATCTGATTGCTTAATTTATCATTGATTGTTTAATTATGTTTATCACCTAATACTTGTTTACGTGTTTGAATATGCGGTCTATCATTCAACTGGGTCTAGTGATACCTAACAAGAAATCTAGATACTGGAATAGCTCTCCATATTGTGTTTTGTATTACCGGACCAATAGGATCACGAATAATGTTCTATCTTTGCCTTTAAATTATGAGCTTAGTTGGACCAGCAGGTGACCCGTATGCTTAAACAAGTATGTTCTTAATTAATTGGTAAGGACTTGAACAGTAAACTACTAGTATATAAAATACCGTCAAACAGTAAGTGGGTAAAGTCCCGATGGGCTAGGGTTTAACAAGATCACCATTGCTTTAATCCCTAGATAGATTATAATTAAACTAAAAAGATTCTTTATGCGGATACGTTATTTGTGACAGGATTCAACGTGTCTAGGTCTTAGGATGATGTCCCGCCTAAGTCTTAAGAATGATATGCTGCTTCGAGATAAGTAATCATTGCACTAAACAAACAAACCAGCATTTAATCGCATTTAATATGGATAATACAGTTTTCTTTAATTTGTCTTGTATAGCTATTTTATCTTCTGATTGTCTTCTTGCATGTTTATTATGTTTTGAATTGATTATTGTCACCATAAAACCTGTGCCAGTCTCTTAGGCTGAAAATCCCCATTATCATTAGAACTAGGTTTAGCATAGATTTAACAAGTAATTAGAATTAACTAGATTAATTAGATTAATTAAAATACTGATAGAATATAGGGTTAACGACCTCGCTCTTAGTGTTCGACACCCTACTTATCATGAAACTCCACCTGATCAGGTACACTGCCCGTTAAAGTGTTGTTTTAGGATAAGTCGACTAAATATAAATTTAAAACTTAGTAATCAATAAATTGACCCTACACGACAGCACATCAGTAGACGACATTACACACTCACACAAGACTCTCACTGACACTGTCAAGTCCTCAGAGTCATGTTCATTATGGTCCTGAACATTAGCCTGGTTCTGCAAGAGATCTTAGGAATTACGCCCCCTACATTTCCCTTTAAAGCGACCCCACTTATCTCTTACGTAGGTGATTTCATCTTGAATCATTAAATCCATATGTTTTGCGATTTCATCTTGAATCATTAAATCCATATGTTTAACCTCTCAATAAGTCACATTTTATAGGAATGGACTAGGAAGTTACAATATTAAGTAACTACCCCAGAGTGACTTCCCCCACATTTTTATAATTAGGTTGTCATATTGAACCAAGATTTTGGGATCTCCAGTCAATTGGGTTAGGTTTTCCTTCATAGAAACTCATTCCTTTAAGGGATTTAGTCACATTCTTTTAGACGACTCACTAACTAACTCTCTGCTTAAACCTTTCGTAAGCGGATCCGCGATGTTATACATTGACTTTATGTAGTCAATCGTGATAACTCTATTTGAGAGTAGTTGTCGTACCAATCACTGTCTATGATGGATATGTCTCGACTTACCATTTCACATTATGATATGAGCTCTGTCAAAATTCAATTGACTATCACACTTTATAAACATGGACGTTACCGGTTTACGCCATCTTGGTATGTCCTTTACGAATTAACGTAAATATCCCGCATATTCTATAAATTTATCTCAAATGATAAATTCATATTTCATCATAGATTTAGCTATAAACGTCTTTTTGAAATAGTTTCAAGATTTCTAAGATATAGCTTCCCACTTAGCGTAAGTACATTCGCTCTAGTGGATCTAGATTCTTTTTAAGTAAGAATCCAAATTTGCATTACTCTATCATTTGATAGCAGCCGGATATCTTCTATAATGCAATTTCATAAGTATCACAATACTCGTGTAATACTATTCAAATGATCATCACTTGAATTATTGGTATACTTGACCTGGTTATAAATTCAGGTCACACATACGTCATTACACACATAAGATGCCTAATATTATTTGAGTATTCAAAATGGGCAACACCTTTACCTCTATTTTAAATAAAATTAAAAAGATGTTATTGAATTCTAGCTAGGCCGGAATCTCCCACATTGAACCTCTCAAGATATTGTCCTTATAATGTTTTTGACTTCAAAACAAATCCATATTGGTTCACATTCCGAGAACCATATCCAACAAGGCAACAACTAATGAAGTTCATGTCAAATCATGACTAAAACATGTCATTAGTGGATTTGTTTATCTTGTTATCACTTCTAGTGATAATTAATTATACCATCTATGTATAAACACAAGAATACATATATACTATCGATCGCACATACATCCATTAATTTTGAATCCACATTCTTACATGATATGGTCAAAAAATTTGATTTCATTGTTTGGGAGCTTGCCTTAAGCCATATAATGACTTAACAAGCCTACAAACTTTACTCTCTAGTCCAGGAGCCATGTAACCCTCAGGTTGGTTCATGTATAGTACTTTTTCTAAATCCCCGTTTAGAAATGTCATTTTCACATCCATTTGATGAACTTCCCAATTTCTTAATGCGACAATGGCAAGTATCATCTTAACTAGGTTATTCGCGTTGAATAAGTATCAAAGTAATATAGACCTTCTTATTGTCTAAATCATTTGATTGCCAATTTTGCTTTGTACTTGTCAATGGTGCCATCGGCTTTCATATTCTTCTTGAAGATCCATTTATAACTTAGTGGTTTACAACCCGAGAGTAAATCCACGAGCTCCCAAGTATGATTTTGTAAAATAGAATCAATTTCACTTTAATGGCTTCTTTCCATTGAACCATTCCGAAGAAGTTACCGCTTCTCGATAAGAAGTAGGTTCATTTTCTACCATAAAAGAAACAAAATCGGGTTCAAACGATTTCTTGGTTCTTGCCTTTTTGCTTCTTCTTGGTTCAACCTCTTCTCATTGGGTTGATCTTATCTCTCATCTTGGAGATCATTATCATCTCGTTGTCTATGGTCTTGGACAACTTCGTCATTTATTCTAGATGATTTTCCAATTTTCTTTGTAACAAGAAATATATTTTCAAAGAAGGAAGCACTTCTTTATTCCATTATTGTATCCTTGTGTATATCAACATACACAAAGAAACCATAAGCACTATTGTTATGCGCATATACTAACGAAATACTTCAAATTATGAGTTTCAGTGTCGTAAATCTTTCACTGAACACTTTGGTGTTCAATACGCCACAAAGGATATCTTAGCTCTGTGATATCCCCCGACATTTGTATATATCTTCATTATAACACATAGTCCTTCTTCTCATCCTAGTTCGTCACGAATCTAACGCTTTCTTATCTTACCAGGGGGTCTTATCTAAAAGATAGAAGTAGCGATATCTACTTCGCTTTCCCCCCACAAGAATGGCTTTCAAACAGGACTTAAGAACTCATAACATCCAAAACCATATTTCTAAGGCACAGTTCTGTTTCTGTTCAACAATTCTTCTTGTTTAAATGAGATATAGTCGCTGAAGTAGCTAATCAAATTTGCTGTGCTTATCTCTAAGGTTTAAGGCACATAAATTTAGAAATGGAAACACATATTCACCTCCAAGATGACTTCGAACCACCTTGTTTGCGATAATAAGTTGATTCTCAACTTATTTATAATAGAACAATCTTATCTATATCCTTACTCTCAAGTAAGTGTTAAGATCGAACAATATTTAGACGGTACCACCATAACAAATTTGATGAAAGTTACTTGCTCCTCTTTACATTAGTAGGTATCAATTTCGAAAGCACATAAAACCATTGTGAAATCATATCAACGGGTTCGGTTCATTTTACGTTCAAACGGTGAGTAAAGACAATCTTGTTCAGTTTAACTTCAACACAAGTTTTAAGTTTGTTAGTCCGTGTAAGATTACAAAAAAGTGGATATCAATTTAGTTTAACTTGACTCAACATTTTGGAGTTAAAATTGTAAAAACTATGTCGTAGTCAGCCATAGGCCATAACATTTTAAAAAATCAAATTAGCTGAATAGTATACTGTGTAATTGTGCTATAATATTTACCATTAGAAGATGTACATTCATGCTTAAACATTTGTAAAGGGGCTAGAACCGTACGGACTCTAATTTCGTTATTCGTTAACTCAATTCTAGATTGCTTATGATTGCAAAACATAGATGAAGCAAAAGATTCATTAGAAACCAATACCGGTACACAAGACTTCGTACAAGTATGCTATGGTAAAACCGTTATTGACGCTTCTGTGTTAACTTTAGACTCATTTTCTCAGATGTGAATCACATCTCCTTGTCCCCTGATATTTGTCTTGTATGGTGAGTGCCCAAAAATCGTTCTCTCCATTCTCAATTGCATTGTAAGAGTTAATCAAACTCTTATAACCATATACATGACATGATACCAAAGTGCTAATCCACCATTATCTAAGGTTGGATTCTCTTATAGCCTTAGTTTTCATGTCATTCAGACTATATAACACATAGTTATGGCACATACGGTTTCTAAATGCTTCAAAGCATCTACCGTACATGTAACTTGAGTATCGGTCTCCCTTTTAACAAGTTCGGGAGCAGATCCTTTAGATGTCACTCGTGGCATTCTAAATATTTTGTTAATATGAGGTCCCATGATTAGTTTGAAACTAATTTTGGTACTATTAACAACATGCTTAATTGTTTCTTAACAAAACAATTTTAATTCGTCTTTTGTTTAAAACACTAATGTTTTGTAAGATCCGTTATACAAAACCATTTTAAAAGACGTCTTTCAATTAAAACAATTAAACAATATCACCTATTACATAATGTTAACAAAAACACATATGTAATATGATGTTGTCAATCTTCATTAAGAAGATCTTAATAGCTTTGTTTCACATGATCAATTTCTACAACGAAACTCAACAAGGTTTTAGTAGATCCACTCTTCTAAAGAAACTAAACAAAGTTTCTATAGATATACTTTTAAACTTCAAAGGATTTCAAGAATTATATCTAGTTAATAATTAAACTCGACCCGGTTTAAAATGAACTAGACAAGTTAAACAAACACTTCCACTAATTTAGTAAAAATGATGTATATAATCTGTTGGGTATTATATTTTCCTGACTTAGTACCGTTAGTGATAATAGTTAGTACCGATAGTCATAATTAGTACTAACAGTACAAAGTGTTAAGTACTAATCAGTTAGTTAGTACCATTAGTAGAAAATAGTTAGTACTGTTTAAGAGATATGTATGAGATATTATAGGAAAAGATATGTATTATCTTTTATGCGTTTTGTAAGCCTGTTAAGGTTTATCCTTAGTCTATAAAAGGATCCCACACGGCATAGTTAGAAAAAAAAGAGTTCAATATACATCTCATACAATCATATCTCATAGTTAGTAATCTGTAATCACTTTAACAGATTAATATCAAAGTTTAGTTT
>BQNB010065304.1:0-31634 GCA_026074375.1 Tanacetum coccineum | reverse complement strand
TTCTTAAATCCGACGGAAAATACTTACTATACTATAATTGTTTACATCCTTATATACTTATATTATATATAGTGTGTTTTGGCTGTATCAAATTTTTGGCGTCGTTACCGGGGAGGTGTGTTACGACTTTCGTGTTTCGTTCGAAGATTAGTGTTTGAAGACTCTTCCTCGTGAAGTTATCGCTTTCAACTGTGAATATTTTCTTCTTTATATAAACATATAAAAATACAAAAATATTTTACACTTCTATTTTTATTTTCTTTTATTTTAATATTGAAAATAACCATGATGTTAATTGTTAAATCGGCTCACCTCTAGATTATGTGCTATAAGGGAAGTTTAAGGCGGGTTTGATCCTAAGAACATCACCCAAAAGAAGAAGGGTTATTCTAAATAGCGCCTCGCGCTTACCAGCTCCTTCGCTTTCTTGTACGTATTTTTAGAGAGCTACCGTGCACTTTTGATTTATCGGTCCCAAAAATATTTTCTAATTGTTTTAAAAATACATAAAAACCCAAAAAAATTCTTCGTAACCTTAAATCCGTTTAATTCTTTCTTCTTATCCTCTATATTGTTTAATTCTAATGACGTCATATTACCAACCTAGTTGCTACGGGTGTGGAGGTCCTTTAGACGGTTCGATTTGTCGACAATGTAATTGCGAAAGGTGTGGAAATATGCGTTATGGAGGAATTTGTTTTCATTGTAAATATGATACAAATCCGAATTCTCTCAATTTTTCCGACTACCCTCCACAACCCCAGTACGAGACGAATATTTGTGAGTTATGTGGAAACGATGCTCGTTATGTTACGATTATCCACCTCAAGTTTCGTTTGTTTACAATCAGAACCCGTGTTTCGATCAAAACTTCGATAATAATTTTCCACTAACTTCACCGAATTTTTCGCAACAAAATCTTAAAAACTACGGGGGTCGTTATGCAACTTTTCAGTGTCAACCGATGAACCAAAATTTCAATTATTCTAATTCTTTCGGTTTTGACCAATATCAACCCCCGCAATTTTCCGTCACTCATCAACTTCCTCAGAGATCGAATAAGGATATGTTGCTAGAAATGGCAAAGCTAATTAAAAATAATCGAACCCTTTTTAATAGCAATATTTTCCCTCATGAAGAAATGAGTATGAGAGTATTGTTGGCTAAGGAAAGAATTCTCAAATTAATTCAAGATTGGGACGAAAAGCAAATTAAACCATGGAGTTTGCCGGAATTGCTACTTCAACTTTCTAATGATTCACGAACTATAAATGAAATGTTTAAACAACGCGAAGAAAAGCGTATTGAACGTGAGCAAGCGGCTAATCTGGCAGTTCAGAAAGAGCAGGAGGAGCAGGCAGCTCAAAGTTTTACTCCATATTGGAATTTTCCTATGATTGATGATGATGAGGAATACACTATTCAGTATAAGGAATATTTAGAGAGATCGTCTAAAGCAATCACACCCGACTTACCAATCGAGGAACCCGATAACTCTCTAAGTATGGGGAACGAGCATCTTAGCACTATTCCGGAAACAGAATCGGTCGAAGTAATAAAGTCTAGTGTTGAGGACCTTGTTCCAATCCCAAGTGAGTCCAAGGGTATTTCCGACGATATTTGTGATGTGCCGTTTTGTGATAATGATCACTTTGATGCCGAATTTGGACTTATTAACTCTTTGCTTAGTCGAAATATTTCGATCACATCTCCTAAGATTGATTTTCTTCCCGAGGAGTTCGCTGGTGAACTCAATCTTATTGATCCAATTTTACCGGGAATTGATGAAGACAATTTTGATGAAGAAAAAGGAGCAATTGATATTGATATTCTTCAAATCGAGGACGAAATTCTTCGTGAGAAATTATTAAATGTCAATCTTCTTATTGATAAGATCGAAGCATTGAATCTTACTCCTTCTATTCCTTTTGTACTCAAATATCCCTCCTCTTCTCCTATTCCCGTTATGGATAGTGACTTTCTTATAGAGGAGGTTGATACATTTCTTGTTCCGAAAGACTCAATATCACCGGGTATTGAGAGTGATTTTGACTAGGAAGGGGATATTATTTTTCTTAACGATGATCCTATTCCCGAGTATGAGCATTTTACCTTCGACATTGAGCCCGATGCGCCCGTGATAAACAATTTTGATGAGCTTAATGAAGACAAATGTTTTGACCCAAGGGGAGGTGAGATTGTTTTTTCCCCAAATGTTGAAGATGATGATTCCTTCACATTTTTCATTCGGACTTTTCTCCCGTTTCTCACCTACCTTGAGGATTCTCCTTTACTTCTCTCCACCGGGAGTGAAGACACCATTTTTGACCCCGGCATCTCCACTTAAAACCGGTGGCATCTCATCGGGATGAAACTTCATGCTTAATTTTTATCAAACATTAAATGAAATCCCGATTGAGATTTTCTCTCCATTTGCTCCCCCATGGACCAACATAATTCGGGCGAGATCAGCTGTGACCAGTTAACAAAAACAATCGTTTCTAATCTTCTTATCAATTTACTAACATTTGATGTGAGGAGGCTCACCTTTTCCTTTTTCGTGTTTTGTGTTTTGGGGTTTTTTGTCCAGGATTTCCCGGATTTTGAAGACTCTAGTGCTCATGGTTTTGTCCATTCATATACTCGAGCTTCATATCCCCAGTTTCATTTAAGGAATTCAATATCCAAATCTTATCGACTAACGTTTATCTTTAGCATAATTAATAAATGCTTTAAGATTTTGAATAGACCACAGTAAATACATGATTATGTTTTGAAATTAGTATGGGGGAATCTTCACATTGATGACAATGGTATATATAGTATGGGTGAGGGGGGGGGTGAATCTAATGATTTGAAAAAAAAAAAAAAAATTAACCTGCAGCCGTTGTTCTCACGTAACCCGTTTTTCCACCAAAAATATGCGATTTATGAGAAAATAGCAAAATTTAAAAAAATTTGTGCATGAAAAAAGTGATAAATGTTGGAATAAAGTGATGAAATAAGTGTTGTGACACAAATAAAGGTGAGAACGAGAAATAAATTGTGATCCGACCGGTTTTATACCTTAGCTTTTTCCTTAACATATTTAAATCGAGTTTGTTGCTAGTCTTATGTAGGCTTATCCATTATGCCGAACTCGATTTATTAGAGTTAAGATTGTTGCCAGTCTATGTGACTTGTTAAAGTGTCGATCTTAATTCGCTAGGCTAAGCATTCGCAAGTCTCTTTCTTAGAGATTTTAAATTGCGAAGAACGAGAAATGATAGTGTTAATTATAAGTCATGATACTAAACGTGGAATAGTTGGTTTTCTTTCAAGCTCATAAGTATTAATTGTGGCTTTTTCTCCCATTAGCTTGTCTCACTTATATGCATAAATGTTTAATAAATAAGGTTGTCCGGTTCAATTTAATTTTTAGTAACTTTCCTTTGATTTGGAAGTCGATGATTCGAATTTTGGCTTATTATATGCATCATATGGTTTATTGCTTTACTTATGCCTTAAAGAGCCTTAGGGTATATGACATGAGTAGAGTTAATCATTTTATTACTTTTTGCCTTAAAGAGCCTAAGGGTATATGGCAAAAGTAATACTAATCATGAAATTATTTGTACCTTAAAGAGCCTTAGGGTATATGGTACTTATAAAATTAGTGATTGGAAAAATGTTGCTTTATTATTTTCACCTTAAAGAGCCTAAGGGTATATGGTGTAAATAATATTACTTGATTTATGTCTTAAAGAGCCTTAGGGTATATGATATGAATTAAGGCAAAAGCAACAAAAGCCAAAATTTCGTTCACTTCATCGGTTTTCAAGGATAGGGGTGGAAGCTAAATTTTATTTTCAACCGTCCCGCTTTATTTTTGGATATAACAAGTATCGAAACAAGTCTTAAAGAGCCTTCGGGTATATGACAAAAATAAAATCTTGAGATACAAAATTAGGAATAAGGGAGGAAAAGTAATACACAATTAGTATTTATGAGTAGTGTTAGTATCATGACTTGTATTTGACAATGATCTTGTTTTTAAGCTTAGTATGGAAAAGTGAAAGTTGGGGACGATGAATTTATTTTGCTTGTTCCATGATCCTAAGTATTATCAAGAATAATGAAAGCACAATGTTATGAAGTGTTGAAATATGGAAAGTTATGAAAAAGCATAAAAATGGAAAAATGTTGAAAAAGGAAAAACGGGGCTTTTCAAAGCTAATGTTTCTTTAATCCCTTAAGATGAATACTTAGCTACTTTTCGAGGTAATTAATCAAGGGGGATTAAGATTCTTAGTTTTCTAAAGTGTTATTTATAATATTGCGTGAGGACACGACAATAGTTTAGTATCGGGGAATTTGGTATGTGCTATTTTACATATTTTCCTTAATAAATCAAGCTAAGATGACCAAAAATGACCAAAATCAGATAAAAATGCATTGTATTTGTATATTTTGTGATTTGTGTCTTGCAGGTACGGATATTTATAAAAAAGGACAAAATCGAAGCAAAAACGGACAAAGCCGAGCACGAGAATGGAAAGAGGATGAAAGACCGAAGCCAAAGGCGTTCCCATCTTCCATGGACCAACCCGGGCCCATTTTATTGGGCCGGGTCAGCCCAAGATTGATATCTTTAAGCCTAAACCTATTTATAAAACTTAAGTCCAAATCCATATGACTTTAATCCAAAAACTCATTTTTTTGGCCCAATTAAATAACTTAAGCCCAACACCATTTCACCAAACCCGGTCAAAAGAGTCCAAGTCAATGCCCCAAATTATACATAGTCAAAACACTGTACTTCGTTTACCCCTTCCCTCTCAAATTACACAGACTCAACGCACACAGGGTAAAACCTTTTTCACCCAATCCCACATTCTCTAAAATCACTTCTAGAAGGAAACCCTGCCACGTCTGACAGTTACTTGACACGCTGGCGATCCGGGGCATTTCTATTGGTGGATTTAACGTGTACGTGATCCAAGGGTTGATTGATGATTGGAATTGATTCAAGGGTCAGGATTGAGTAAGGGAGGAGCATCTCAAGGCCTAGAACCTTCTCCTCAAGGCTATAAATTGAAGGCTCTCACACACAGTTGAAGGACATCTAGGAGTAGGAGTAGAGTAGGGTAGAATAGCTTATTTAAGCTTATTTGTCTTTTTTTAATGTAAATTTCCTTTAAAAGCCATGTAATCTTTTCCTTATCAATAAAATTGCATTTTACTTTAAAATTGTGTTTTACTTTTATGAGAATTTTGCTAAATATGATAATAAGCTTTAAATAAGCTCAATAAGCTCTGAATAAGCTGTTTGATGTTCACTTATACTCTCTAAGCTCAAATAAGCATCCACAAAGCTTATTTGAGCTAATTTGATTGATTGTTCAGTTTGGAAAAAGGAAATAATCATTAGATGATAAGCTGGCCTTGGAAGAGCTTATGGGTTTTTAGATTGCTTATTTAATAAGCTGGGTAGGTTAGAGTTTAATAGGGTAAAATTACCCCTGTTTTGAGCAAGGGGTTGAGGTACACACTTATTTTACCATTTTTAGCTTCATTACTTGTTTAAGCTTATCATGCCTCTTATTTGCTTATTACTTGCTTATCCTATGTCTTTTGCTTGATTATTATTGTTTAGCTGTGCTTACTCAGTTCCATTTTAGCTTAATATGTTCATTTGTTAGCATAGAATAGTTTTCATTTGCATTTTCTAATAATCTGTCCTAATGTTTAACTATTATAGCTTATAAGTTTAGCTTATCAATAAGACCTTGTTTGTCCTTATTTTGTGCCTATTTATGCTTGATTTGCTTATTAGTCTATCTGTTTTCATTAATCTGAGCTTAAATCAACTGTTTGTAGCTTAAAAATAGAAAATCAAATTCTAAAGGGGTGTTTGGCACAAGGGTCAGATTGGGTCAAAATAGGTTAGAAGTTGTTCTTGGGTTTTTAGTCAGTTTTAACAAGTTTAATTTTAGTCTTAGAGTTAGAGTAATTCAGTCTTTAAAGTCTAAATTTTGAATTTTAGGTTCAATAGATCTATAGTTTGAATCTGTGTGTTTTTAGCTCATCATAGCAGCTTGATTGGTTAGATCTTGTTTAGCAGCAATTATATGTTGTTTTCATGTTTGTTTGAGTCTAATTATGCAATAGAATGAGTTGAGTTTTAGTGAGCAATTGTCTGTTTTTGTTTGTGTCCTAATATGTCAAAAACCTTCAGTCTATTTTCAAAAGAATTTTTCTCAATTTTCAAAAGCAAACTTTGGTTAGCTAAAAGCTGTTTTAAGGGCTGAATTTGGTTTTATAAGCACTTTGGATATTTAGCTTCATCTGTTTCTAGCTTTTGAGTTATCACTTTAGCTTAATCTAGCTTAAATCTAAGGCTGCAAATTAGCATTTTGTCTCTTGATAAAACTTTTAAAAAAACCAAAAAAAATTAGTGTAATTTGCCTGCATCAGCTTTTTCAATAAGCATTTTCTTAGCTTTAATAAATTTCAAAATACTTTTCAAAAGCTGTTTTGAGTAGTTTGGAGGTTAGGCTTTTAAGTGGTATAAGCCAATAGTCCATAAGGATCCATTAGCTTAGTTAAAAAATAAGCTCAAAGTTGGCTGTTAGTCTGTTTTGGAAACTGTTTTCCCTTTGGTGCTTATTAATGATTTTTCAGTTTATGGCTTATAATTTTAGCTTAGATTTGATTCAGTCTTGCTTATTAGGTTAGAGGTAGGGTTTAGGTAGCTTATGTAGTTCTGGTTTCATCTTATTCCTAGTTTTCTAGCTAATCTAGTTTAATGAAAAAGCCATTAGTTCTTTAAGTAAAATCTATCAAATTTAAAAGCTCTTTTCTAGCTTATTTTTTATTTTGAAAAAAAAGTTGCTTTCACAAAAGTTGCTTAATTTCAGCTGTTTTATAAGTGTGTTTAAAAATTTTGAAAAATAAAAAAAGTTTCAGCAAAAAAGAAGCCATGGGGTCGAACCCATGACCTCCCCCTCTGCACACACAAGTCTCACAACACACACGCACTAGCCATTCGCCCTTGGGTTTTTTTTATTAGGATTTCTCTTCATTAAATATATATAGTCATTTTAGTATTAGGCCTATTCGAGCTAATTTGCTTATTTTCTGCTTTTTCAATAAGCCACTTTTCTTGTTCATATTTTTATTAGATTCTACATTGTCCAAGGTACTTTTCATAATTTTTCTAGAATTTTTAGGAGTAGTTAACTATTTTAAATTATTTTTTCTAGATTAAAGTTGTTTTTAATTCATAATAAATAAAATAAAAATCAAAAAAATATAATTCTTTTTCTGAAAATTTTCTTTTGTCATTTAGGATTTATAAAAATTAAATTTGCATTCGCATGGATTAAATTTGTCATAGTTGCTTAAATGTCGCATTTTATTAATTCCCGTTTACGTTTTCGTGCTTTATTTCTTAAGTACTTTTATTGATTACTTGTTTTACATGTCTTATTCGTTTTCATTAGTAGAATTAGAAATCAAAATCTAAAATCTTTGAAACCATTCAAATCACGCGATCACGAGCCTAACCAAATTTCAATTCACACCTCGTCGGAAAACGACCCGGGAGGTTTTTGAGACAACTTTGGTTAAAAGTTTGTTTCTTAAATCCGACGGAAAATACTTACTATACTATAATAGTTACATCCTTATATACTTATATATAGTGTGTTTGGGCGTATAAATTTTTGGCGCTGCTGCCGGGGAGGTGTGTACGATTATCGTGTTTCGTTCGAAGATTAGTGTTTGAAGACCCTTCCTCGTGAAGTTATCATTTTCAAATTGTGAATATTTTCTTTTTATTATAAAACCATAAAAATACAAAAATATTTTACACTTCTATTTTTATTTTCTATTAATATTAAAAATAATCGTTTGTTAATTGTCGTTTCGGCTCATCTCTAGGTTACGTACTATAAGGGAAGTTTAAGGCGGGTTTGATCCTAAGAACATCACCCAAAAGGAGAAGGGTTATTCTAAATAGCGCCTCGCGCTTACCAACTCCTCCACTTTCTTGTACGTATTTTTAGAGAGCTATCGTGCACTTTTGATTTATCGGTCCCAAAAATATTCTCCGTAACCTCAAATCCGTTTAATTCTTTCTTCTTATCCTCTATATTGTTTAATTCTTCGACATGTCTTCATATTACCAACCTAGTTGCTACGGGTGTGGAGGTCCTTTAGACGGTTCGATTTGTCGACAATGTAATTGCGAAAGGTGTGGAAATATGCGTTATGGAGGAATTTGTTTTCATTGTAAGTATGATACAAATCCAAATTCTCTCAATTTTTCTGACTACCCTCCACAACCCCAGCACGAGACAAATATTTGTGAGTTATGTGGAAACGATGCTTATTTTGGTTATGATTGTTCACCTTAAGTTCCGTTTGTTGACAATCAGAACCCGTGTTTCGATCAAAACTTCGATAATAATTTTCCACTAACTTTACCGAATTTTTCACAACAAAATCTTGTTTGTGAAAACTACGGGGGTCCTCATAAAAATTTTCAGTGTCAACCGATGAACCAAAATTTCTATAATTCTAATGCTTCTGATTTTGACCAATTTTAACCCCCACAGTTGCCCGTCATTCATCAATTTCCTCAAGAAATGAGTAAAGAAAATTTGCAAGCCATAGAAAACTTAATGGAAACTATTCAAACCTTTTTAAAGAAATTTGATCATATACCTCCCAAAGAAAAACCAATGGCTTTCTTGTTAGCTGAGGATAAATGTTTTAAAATTAAGCAAGCTATTGAAGAAGAGCAAAATCAACCAGAGGATATACAAGAATTGATGCTTAAACTTCTTAACGATTTGAAAATTTGTGATGGAATCCTGCTGAAACAAGAAGAGCAGGCAGTTCAGGAAGAACAGGAGGAGCAGGCAGCTCAAAGTTTTATTCTAAATTGGAATTTTCCTATGATTGACGATGATGATGATGAGCATACTATTTTATATAGATCGTCTAAAGCAATCACACCCGACTTACCAACCGAGGAACCCGATAACTCTCTAAGTATGGGGGACGAGCATCTTAGCACTATTCCGGAAACGGAATCGGACGAAGTAATAAAGTCTAGTGTTGAGGACCTTGTCCCAATCCCAAGTGAGTTCAAGGGTATTTCCGACGATATTTGTGATGTGCCGTTTTGTGATAATGATCATTTTGATGCCGAATTTGGACTTATTGACTCTTTGCTTAGTCGAGATATTTCGATCACATCTCCTAAGATTGATTTTCTTCCCGAGGAGTTCGCCGGTGAACTCGATCTTATTGATCCAATTCTACCAGGAATTGATGAAGACGATTTTGATGAAGAAGAAGGAGCGATTGATATTGATATTCTTCAAATCGAGGACGAAATTCTTCGTGAGAAATTATTAAATGTCAATCTTCTTATTGATAAGATCGAAGCATTGAATCTTACTCCTTCTATTCCTTTTGTGCTTAAATATCCCTCCTCTTCTCCTATTCCCGTTGTGGATAGTGACTTTCTTATAGAGGAGGTTGATACATTTCTTGTTTCGGAAGACTCGATACCACCGGGTATTGAGAGTGATTTTGACTCGGAAGGGGATATTATTTTTCTTAACGACTTAC
Organism: Tanacetum coccineum; assembly: GCA_026074375.1. Classification (NCBI taxonomy): domain Eukaryota; kingdom Viridiplantae; phylum Streptophyta; class Magnoliopsida; order Asterales; family Asteraceae; genus Tanacetum; species Tanacetum coccineum. The sequence continues at coordinate 22,010 of BQNB010065304.1, read as the reverse complement.
TTAACGATGATCCTATTCCTGAGTATGAGCGTTTTACCTTCGACATTGAGCCCGATACGGCCGTGATAAACAATTTTGATGAGCTTAATGAAGACGAATGTTTTAACACAGGGGGGGTGAGATTGTTTTTCCCTAAATGTTGAAGATGACGATTCCTTCACATTTTTCATTCGGAATTTTCTCTCGTTTCTCACCTACCCTGAGGATTCTCCTTTACTTCTCTCCACCGGGAGTGAAGACACCATTTTTGACCCCGACATCTCCACTTAGAACCGGTGGCGTCTCATCGGGATGGAACTTTCATGTGCTTTAATGTTTATCCAAACATTAATGAAAGCCCGATTGAGATTTTCTCTTCCATTTGCTCCCCCATGGACAACTTAATTCGGGGTAGAGTCAAGCTCATGACTCGGTTAACAAAAACAATTGTTTCTATCCTCTTATCTATTTTCTAACATTTGATGTGAGGAGGCCCGCCTCTTCCTTTCTTGTGTTTCGTGTTTTGTGGTTTTTTTGTCCAGGATTGCCCGGATTTTAAAGACTCTCGTGCTCGGTGTTTTGTCCGTCGTTCACTCGCTCTTCAAATCCTTCGCATGCTTATATTGGGAATCCGATATCCTAATCTTATCGACTAACGTTTATCTTTAGCATACTTAGTAAACGGCTTTAGATTTGCGTAGAGACCCCTTTATATCAAGATTATACATTGAAATTAGTATGGGGGTATCAATCTCACATTGAGGACAATGTGTAGTTTTAGTATGGGGGGAATATATAAATTTGATTATACATGCGGCCGTTGTTCTCACGTAACCCGTTTTTCTAACAAAAATATGTGATTTATGTGAAAAATAGCAAAAATTTTAAATTTTTTGTGCATGATAAAGTGATAAATGTTGGAATAAAGTGATAAAGTAAGTGTTGTGACACAAATAAAGGTGAGAACGAGAAATAAGTTTTGATCCAACGGTGTTTTATTCCTAGCTTTTCTCGTAACATATTTAAATTGGTTTGTTGCTAGTCTTATGTAGCGATTATCCATTATACCGAAACTCGATTTTAGTAGGAATTCGATTGTAGACTAGTACTATGTGACACCTTGTTTAAAGTGCCGCATCTTAATTCGCTTAAGGCTAAGCATTCGCAGAGTTTGTTCTTAGAGATTTTAAATAGCGATAGACGAGGAATGGGGGATAGAGTAATATTATAAGTCATGATATTAAACGTAGAATAGTTGGTTTTCTTTCAAGCTCATAAGTATTAATTATGGCTTTTTCTCCCATTAGTTTGTTTCACTTGTATATTAATAATGTTTAATAAATAAGGTTGTCCGGTTCAACTTAATCTTTAGTGAATTCCCACTAGCTTGGAAGACGATGTAATCAAAATAGGAACACATCGGGATTCAAAATTTGGCATACTATATATATCATATGAATAATTGCTTTACTTACACCTTAAAGAGCCTTAGGGTATATGGTGTAAGTAGAGTTAAATCATGAGATTACTTATGCCTTAAAGAGCCTATGGGTATATGACATAAGTGATTAATTAAACTGTTCTGCCTTAAAGAGCCCTCTAGGGGTAGTATGGCGTGAATGACTTTGAATCTGTTTTTAATAAATGATTTGTTTGTACCTTAAAGAGCCTTAGGGTATATGGTGCAAATTAAATCTCACTTGATTTATGTCTTAAAGAGCCTTAGGGTATATGACGTAAATTAAGTTAAATAAATAAGTAGCCTTAATACAAAGCCAAATTGGTCACCTCGGATGTGGATCATCACTCGGTTGTTTCAAGGATAGGGTTTTGAAAGCTAATTTTTTATCTTTAATCGTCCGCTTTATTTCGGGATCTATATAAATTCAAAATAGTCTTAACAGCCTTCGGGTATATGAAAAAAATAAAATCTTGAGATACAAAATTAAGAATAAGGGAGGAGGAAAAGTAATACACAATTAGTATTTATGAGTAGTGTTAGTATCATGACTTGTATTTGACAATGCTCTTGTTTTTAAGGTTAGTACGGAAAAGTGAAAGTTGGGGATGATGAATTTATTTTGCTTGTTCCATGATTCTAAGTATTAACGAAGAATAATGAAAGCAAAATGTTATGAAGTGTTGAAGTATGGAAAGTTATGAAAAAGCATCAAAAAATGGAAAAATGTTAAAAATAGAATGACATTATACTAAGTGAATTAAAGAAAGATATATATATGAAGTATGTTCAATTTTTTAATTGATACTTCAAATATAAAAGGAAACAAGATATTATGCATAATGAATATAGGAGCTTAACATAGAACATTAATAAAGGAAAACTAAAAAAAGGTCTTTGAAATGTGAAAAGAAAAGAAAGTTTAATTCACGATTTATAAAATTGTAAAAGATGACTTTTACAGATATATTTTATAGAGACCGTAGTTTAAGCATTAATAACTACTTTAACTATGCAGTACTACAGAGAAATAAGTTAAGTGTATGATTTTAATGTTTTTATAAGAAATCAGCAAATTAAGTTTATATAATTAATTTTTACTAGATAAAGAAAATAATCATTATAAATAATAAGGTAACGGCCAAAAATTAGACAATTTTTTATAAATAGATATTAGAGTTAATGATCTAAAAAAATTAAAAAAATAAAACTTTTTTATAGAGAAAATAAGAAGTAAATAAATTTCAATAGTAGAAACAAGACTCTAAAATAGCACCAAGGATCAATATAGAGAATTAAAGAAACAACATAGTCCGAAAAAAAATTATAATTACTAAAATAGAAATAACATTATTAAGAAAATATAAGATATCTGCATTAAAGAATCCTAAATATTATATATCTTATAAAGTAAAGAGTCAAAGAATTAGAGCTATAAGGAACACGTATAAAAGAAATCATAGATCTTAGAAAGTCAAGAAAAATTAAATAAAACGCTTCTTTGTGATTGCTTCTGCTAAATTCTCTAAAGGATCGTTAGCTATTAGATCGATATAAGAAAAAAAATAGATTAAATATTAGAAACAGAACTTAAAAAGAGTTGTAAAAAAAATTATACAAATATTAAAGAAAATAATACATATTTTAGAAGTAGTAAGTAAAAATATTCACAGATTACGAATTTTATTAAAATATATCAAAGAAAATTTATAGCATTTCTAATAACAAACAGAATTTAAAATTAATTAAATATATTTTAAAAAAACGAGTTTTATTCGTTATAAAAGAAAAGAAGGACATACCATTGCTTCATAGTATTTTTTTCTATAAAAATTATGTTAGATTCTTTATTAAAAAATAGAGATAAGATTAAATACAATAAGGAAATCTCTAGAAAATAATTGGTTGTTATAGATTCTTTGTATTAGTTTTAGTTGATAAATTCTAAGACAAGATTACAATAGAGTTAGGAGTTGCGTATAAGAATCCAGTCTATTCTAAGAAGTTTTTTTAAGTAAATAATCTTAAGATTATAGTTTACAGAAGCAATATAATAAAGAATAAAGGAATTTAAACAATATCAACTTCCACTCTGTTAAAGATCAGGTCTTCCTGGGGCAAAAGTAAATTCAGGAAAGTTGATAATATGTAAAAGATTCTAATAAAACCATAAAAAATAGTAGCTTAAAGATAAATTTAAGATTAAGACAAAAAATAAGAAGAATTTCAAAAAGAAAATTTTGATAAAGTTTAACCTACTTATTTATAAGATGTTGCTAATCCAAGGTTATTATACTTTTATAATAATTAAAGTATATATGTATTTTACTTAAAAATATAAAGGCTAGTTACTTTAAGGACAAATCAGTAAAGTTTCAACAAGAAATACATTCTTAGTCTGAATAGAAAATGTCTCAAGTAAATAGAAGCAACATTATATTTTTTCTCGTTAGTACAGAATAAAACGTAAAGAATATCATTATCTTTGAGATACATTAATAGTAATTAAAGAGATATACTTAATATATTTATTAAAAAATAAGACTATATTGTTCAAATAAGACCTACATAATTTTTTAAGCAAAAAAGAGACGAGACGCCTATCTATAATATATGTAGATTCTGATAATATAAGAATAAATTATTTTAGATTCTTCATGAGATAAAAGAATTATGAACGAGATAGATGATAGTGTTAATTATATGTCACGATATAAACGTGGAATCAGTGGTTTTATTTCAAGCTCATACCAGTATTAATTGTGGCTTTTCTCTATTAGCTTGTCTCACTTATATGCATAAATATTTAATAAATAGGTTGTCCGTTCCAATTTTAATTTTTGTAACTTTCCTATTGATTTGGAAGCGATGTTCAAATTTTTGGCTTATTTTATGATCATTGGTTTATAGCTTTACTTATGCCTTTAATGAGCCTTAGAGTATATGGCATTGAGTTAGAGATATCATTTTCTTACTTTTTGCCTTAAAGAGCCTAAGGGTATATGACAAACGTAATACTAATCTTGAAATTATTTGTACCTTAAAGAGTCTTAGGGTATATGGTACTTATAAAATTAGTAATTGAAAAAATGTTGCTTTATTATTTTCACCTTAAAGAGCCTAAGGGTATATGGTGTAAATAATATTACTTGATTTATGTCTTAAAGAAACTTGGGTTTTGACATGAATTTAGGCAAAAGAACCAAAAGCTAAAATATACGTTTCCACCTCTATGGATTTCAAGGATAAGGGTGGAAGCTAAATTTTATTTTTAACCGTCCCGCTTTATTTTCGGATTTAATAAGTATCGAAACAAGTCTTAAAGAGCCTTCAGGTATATGACTTAAATAAAATCTTGAAATACAAAATTAGAAATAAAGGAGGAAAAGTAATACACAATTAGTATTTATGAGTAGTGTTAGTATCATGACTTGTATTTGACAATGATCTTGTTTTTAAGCTTAGTATGGAGAAGTGAAAGTTGGGGACGATGAATTTATCTTGCTTGATCCTAAGTATTATCAAAAGCACAAAGTTATGAAGTGTTGAAGTATGGAAAATTATGAAAAAACATAAAAAATAGAAAATGTTGAAAATGAAAAAACAGGGCTTTTCAGAACTAATGTTTCTTTAATTCCTTAAGATGAATACTTAGCTACTTATCGAGGTAATTAATCAAGGGGGATTAAGATTCTTAGTTTTCTAAAGTATTATTTATAATATTGCGTGAGGACACGGCAATAGCTTAGTATGGGGGATTTTGGTATGTGTCTAAATACACATACCTTTTACCTTGAAAAACGAACCCAAATGACCAAAAACATAATGAAAAATGCATATATATGTTTGTTTTTGTGTTTGTGTATGTGCAGGTAACGGATATATGAAAAAGGACAAAACAAATACAAAACGGACAAAATCCGAGCACAGGAATGGAAAGAGGACGAAAAACCCGAGGCCAAAGGCGAACCCATCTTCTATGGACCAACCCGGGCCCACTTAATGGGCCGGGTCAGCCCTAATCTTAAACTATATAAGCCTAAAAGCCCAAAACCTTTACAAGCCCAAAATAATAAAATAAAAACCCAAATAATCCCACCAAGCCCAAAGTTATAATGAAAAACCCAACCCGGTCAAAGCCCAACACCCTTTTATAACTCTGGGTCAACGCACACAGTCAAAATGATATTACTGTTTATCTCCCCAAACGTTCCCTCCTTTTTCACCATTGACTAGCAGGGTAAAGTACACGTACCCTCAATTGCTTCTAGAAGCTCTGACATGTTCTGACACCCAGGGATGACACGCTGGCAATCCCCAGCTATGTGATTAGATAATGGCGTGTGGTACACAATCCAACGGTTCAAAATGATAAGATATTAAGTTGGTTATGATTAAAAGGCTGAGATTAAAGCTTGGGGAGCGTCTGAAGGTCTAGAAGACTCCTCACGTCACTATAAATAGAAGAGAAGCTCACACAGTTGAGGGCATCTAGGAGTAGGAGTAGCTTAGGGTAGATTTAGCTTTTAGCTTGTACGTTTTTTATGATCTTTAAATTTTATGTAATTCCTTTCCAAAGCTTTGTAATCAGTTAATGTTTTAATAAAATTCAGTTTTTATCTTAATTTGTGTTAAATTCCATCTTTTATGTTAAGCATTTATAGTTTAAAAACATCATAAGCTCCTTTAAGCTACTCTTACTACATCAGCTTGTTATATTCAGTTAAGCTTTTAAAAGCTTAACTGAGCTTATTAGATTGCTCATTTCACCCCAAAAATTTATCTCAGCTTGTTTATGGATGATAAGCCAATTGTGGAAGGGCTTATAGACAATAACAACTTATCTATGATAAGCTATAGCTTAATTCTAAGCTCTTAAGAGCAAATTACATCCCTGTTTAGCTGGGATTAAGGTACACCTCATTTACTCTTCTTTGTTGCTTAATTTTCTATAATATTTTCTTATTATTGCTTAATTGAGGTGCTTAATTCGATTCTAGTTTGCTTATAGCTTTGTTTACTTGTTTTTTAGAATAGATCGCTGATTTTGCTTGTTAATAATTAGATCTATCATTTCTAAGTTTTTGCTAAAACTGTCCTAAATTTCCATAGAAAGTAGCATAAGTAGATAGCTTATTAATCTGGCTTATTTGAGTGGTAAAATTTGCTCATTAGGTTCATAAATGTCTTATAAACATCTGGTCTTTAGGTTTCATAAACTAAATTTGAGATTTGAAGGTTTAAAATAAGTTTTTATTTTCTTAAGGAGTGTTTGGCATTAGGTTAAATTTCTAGGTTTACAACTGTTTTGGCCCTTTAAAGTTTTGAAATCTAGTTTTGATTCATCATTCATCTGTTTTAAATCATTAATGGTCAGGTTTAAATCAATGTTTAAGTATTTGTTATTTGAGTTTTCTAAAAGAAAGAATTCAAGTCTGTGGTGAAACCTTAAAGTTTAGTATGCCATTAATTAGATTTTTAAGTTTAGAAAGTTTAGTAGTGTGTTTTCAAGTTCATTTTGCATTCATTTTAAGGTCTATTATCTGGTATTAATAGTTTTAGCACTGTTTCATCAAGTTTCATAAGCTGTCAACATGAGACAATTGCATCAAGCATTAGTTTTCAGTTTATAAGCTTCTTTTCAAGCTTTAATTTAGATAAACTCTAGGTTGTATTAATCTTTGATTTTCAATACTTAGATAGTTAGTGGTATAGAGTACTTGAATTTGAGCTTATTCTGTTGTTTAGCTACCTTTAATTAGCTTATTTTTAAGTCCTAAAATAGCCAAAAGTCAGTGCATACTGACTTTGTTCAGTTAGATTGTGCTTTTTCAAAAGTTTTTTCTAGCTTATTTTCTAGGCAAATTTGCTTAATTCTTGTTTTTATATGTTCTTTGGAAGTCAAATTGAATCTGTTTTTAAGTTTTAGGTTATAGCTTATTAGTTAAGTTGTTTAAAATTTAGCTTAAAAGTGCCTCAATAGGCTGTTGGATTTAGGAAAGAGCTAAATTGAGTTCTAAACTTTACAGCTTATTGTAGTGCTAAAAGTAAGTTTTGAATTAGCTTCTTAGGATAAGGTTCTTGCTTGTTTAGCTTATTGAGCTTTGTTTAAGCTTTTTGATGTTGCTAAAAGCTAGTAGTCTTCACTGCTTAGCCTAGCAGTACTAACTTCAAGTTAGTACTGCTGATTTTGTTATGCTTAATTCTGGCTTAATTTGTGTGCTTGTTTTTCATTCCTTTTGCTTATTAGGTCTTGTTAGTCATTAGTTTTCAGCCTAGTTAATTTAATAGTTGCTTATTAAGTTTAAAAGAAACTTGTAAACAGTTTAGCCTAAAAGACTTTAGTTAGTTAGTTTAAACTGTCATTTTATTTTAGCTTAATCCTGGCTTATTAGTCATTTTCAGAAAAAGTTCTTTTACAAAAGTTTGTTATTTTCAGGTTGTCTAGTTTTTTTAAAAATAAGTTTTCAAAAATAAAAAGTTAAACAAAAAGGGAGTCACAGGGGTCGAACCTGTGACCTCCCCTTTACACACTCAACATATTTAACACACCACTCTCAACCAAACGTGCCCTTGGGTCTTTTCTGTCATACACCCTTTTCCTTATTCTTTTAACCTTTGTTTCATGTTTTGCTTATCAGTTTCTATTTGCTTATTTTCAGCTTATTCGTTTAGCTTTCTTTCCAGATTTTAATTTTATTAGATTTCTCATAGTTCAAAATACTTTTCATGAATTTTTCAGATTTTTGTAATTTAGTTTACTATTTTTATGCATTTTTTAGCTTAAATCCGTATTTAATTCATAATAAAAAATATAAAAGTCAAAAAATATAATTCTTTTTCTGAAAATTTTATTTTGTCATTTAGGATTTTAGAAAAATAAATTTGTATTCGTAGGGCTTAAATTTGTCATAGTTGCTTAAATATCGCGTTTTATTAATTCATGTTTACGTTTTCGTGCTTTATTTCTTAAAGTGCTTTAAATGCTTTTATTGTTTACTTGTTTTTACATGTTTTATTCATTTTCATTAGTAGAATTAGAAACCAAATTAAAATCTTTGAAACCATTCAAATCACGCGATCACGGACTTAACCGATTTTCAATTCGCGCCTCGTCGAGGACAAACGACCCGGGAGGTTTTTGAGACAACTTTGGTTAAAAGTTTGTTTCTTAAATCCGACAGAAAATACTTACTATACTATAATTGTTTACATCCTTATATACTTATATTATATATAGTATGTTTGGGTGTATCAGTTACAAGTATTGATTATGTTTTGAAATCCTTTCATAACAAGAAATGTTTTTTACTTAAAAGTTTTAAGACTTTTAAAATTAGAATTGGCTAAATGCATTATAAAGTAGTAGAGATTATGGTTATATGGTATCTTTTGTTATGGTTATGTTTAAGACAATTATCTTTTGTTAATGGTTATTTACTACAATATGTAGTTATGTATTTTGGCATTTGTATTCTATCTATTTGACTTGCATAGAGTGTTTGGAGCAATCTAATTGACTTGCAACACTCAAATTGTATCATTAGTTGGTTCACATGGGTGTTTGGATCACTTGAATTGAGTAGGAAAAGTCAAACTTGTGAACAATTTTGTTAATTGTATGCATTGTAATTGACTTGCAACAGTCAAACTTGTGTTAGTTCAGAGGGTGTTTGGATGACTTGAATTGACTAACAAAAGTCAAACTTGTGGAACGTTTTGGTAATTGTATGCATTGTAATTGACTTGCAACAGTTAAACATATGTTAGTTCTCTCTTTTAGATTGGTTAACAATTTGCATACTTGGTTTACAAGTTGTTGTAGTCAAGGGTAAAGAGAGGTAATTGTATGCATTGTAATTGACTTGCAACAGTCAAACTTGTGTTAGTTTAGAGGGTATTTGGATGCCTTGAACTGACTAGCAAAAGTCAAACTTGTAGAAACTTTTTGGTGATTGTATGCATCGTAATTGACTTGCAACAGTCAAACCTATGTTAGTTCTCTCTTTTAGACTGGTTTACAAATTGTTTTAACCAAGGGTAAAGAGAGGTTGCAGACTAGAAGAAGGCAAAGAAGGGATGGTAACTATCACGTAACCTTCTTATGATAGCCTAATTATTGACTATCAAAAGTCAAACATGGTATACAAAGATCAAACAGGAAACGCTAAATGATCACAACGTTTACAAGAAGTTTATCATCTTCCTTAACCCATGTTTCCAAACACCCCTTTTATGAATAACAATGAAAATATATGAAAGAATGAATGATCAAGAAAATATGATCACAATGTTTACAAGCAGTTTACCATCTGCCTTATAAAATTTTCCTTAAACTATCTGCCTTAGTAAGACATGATCACAAAGGGGTGTTTGGAAATAGGGAATAATGTCAAACAGGAGAACAATGAATGATCAAGAAAATATGGTCAACTAAAAAAACAAACATCAAGAATCATTGGCAAACCATATATGCATCCTTAAACCATAAAACTTCATATTCACTAATGGGGAAACGACATACACAAAAAACTAAACCTAAAAACTAACAAACAACATCCCCTACACAACTACACCAACACCCAACCTAGTATCCCTAAAGTCCTCTTACTAACAAAGAGGTGCTTCTCACGAGTACTAAGATAGAATTCATTTACCATGATTTGGAGACACGCGACCTCCAATTAGCGGTTTTCCACCCGCTTCAACAAACACACACCTTCAATAGCCACAGGGTTACCACTTAACTTTTCAAGCTGATCGATATCCTTTTCCCTCTGTTTATGAATAACAATCACTTCTAATTAGAGCTCCTTGAACTTTTTTCTCAAGCTTTAAGTCATTATCTTCTTCTTTCCTAACTAACTCTATCATTTGAACTTCAATATTTGTAGACGATGATGTGGTACGGGCCATTGATGAGATTTGGTTTGATTAGGTATTTGGTTTCTTAGGGTTTTTAAGGGAAAATAATGAAGAAGATAATGCTTGGCTTAAATACAAGAATGGTTAGAATTTGGAAGGGATGAATAGTTGAGTCTTGTCAACTTAATGCTGATGAAAATGAAAAGTTTAGGTGTTGAAAATTATGTCCCTAAACATAAGTCTTCCTTGAGAACACAAGTTGGCAGGTGGTTTGTATAGGTGGGAACGTTTAAATGACATACATGCCCTTGCTTGGATGGAACTTAACGGGCAAAAGTAACTGCCGTGGCTATTTTACAACAAAAAAGTGAACTTTAGGGACATTTTCTATAAAAACTTGGCTTCGGTGACCAGCTTGCGAAAATCGCAAACTTTATGGACGAAATTTTCAATTCACCTTATTTTTTATATGCTTTTGTTCATATATTTTATTATTATTTTAAAACTACAATTTTAACTATCTCATAATATTTACATCACAAATTTATCTCACATGTATTGAACAAAATTTAAACCAACAACAATTTAGTTGAGAACTTGTAACACAACATGATATATCATTTAGGCCTAAACCCTTTTTGGTTCTTATTACAATTGGAACAAAAGACAGTGGTATGATTATGTTTCTGCTTTTTACTACCGGATAACTTATAACAAAAAATCATATAATTTAAATTTATTTTTATGTCAAAGGTTAATTCTTAATTTCAAAATTACTTTACGAGTTCTAAAACACTTATGATAAAAGAGATATTGTGATCTTTTCATTATTTATATATAAATTATCCGTCTTATAATTATAAAGGCATACTAATGCTTTTGAGTTAAGTATCATTACATTTAGTTTTCGAGTTTTAAATAAAAAGAAAAATAAAAAAATAAAAAAGGAATAGAAAAAGGAAAAGAAAAAAAGAAAAGTAAAGTAAGTGTTGTTTATTAGTTTTTAAGATAGAGGAAAGGAAAATGAAAGTAAGAATGAATCATGTTTTTAAGTTCGAAGAGAAGAAAAATAACTTGTTCAAATTACATGCAGGCCCTTTAGTTGGTAGCATCAAATCTTTTAAAAGGGTCATATTAGTCTTTAAACAATATATTATAAAATTTCATTCCTATTTCCTCTTATTTATGGGAGGAAGATATTTAAAAAAAAGTATCCTATCTTCTCCTCCACTTCTATTTCCTTTATTAAAAAATAGGGTAAATTACATTGTTCATCCTTTTACTCAGGCCCGATTGCGAATTCAGTCCTTAGATAACGGGGGTTGATGTTGTTAATCCTTAAAGTCAATTTTTGTTACCCGTTTGGTCCCTCGAGCCCCGTTATACGTAACCGGTGTTAGTTTGACTTTTTGACCATGGGCATTTTAGTAATTTTAAATTTTCCATCTTTTTCACCGTTGGTCTATAACTAAAAAAATCCCAATGGGTACTTTACTGTTGGGGTTTTTTTGTCATTTTCCGCATGCACCATTGGTCTCTGAATCGTTTCTGTGTATTATAAATGATGGTTTGCAAGATGAAACACACAAATTATAAAATGGTTCGTTGTTCGTGTAATTTGCAAGCCGTGAACAGAACATCAAGGACTAATTGGAATCCTGGTCACCGTTCTATGGTTGTCCTACATCTGTAAGTATGACTGGATCGAAAAATATGTAACAAATCATTTTGTTTGTTTATTTACACATCCTTTTTTTTATTTTCATAGTCTAACCTGTGTTAACTTCCTCCAGTGATTTGATCCACCAATGTATCAAAGGTCTGTTCAGATTATCTTTAGTTTGTTGAGGCCACATAATGAGCTTAAAGAAATCCTTGCTATGGTTGAAGAAAAGTGACTCAAGTTGATGAAAAATCTCATCATCAGCTGGGTTGTGTTTGGGTTTTATGTTTATTGTTCAATGTGAAGCTTTAGGGTAGTTACTTTTTTTGGTGTAAATTGGTCAAATAGATATTAGATTTTGGGTAGATGTTCTTAGTAGGTAATGGGTTATGATATTTTGGATGAATGTGGTTTTGTGTTGATTGATGGAATGAATAGATTCGGTTGTTAGTCATATTGTTATGGATGAATGTGTTAATTTGTTTAACTAATAAAGTCAACATTTAGTGTATTGTTGTTTGACTTATAAAGTCTATAAGACTATATGTTAGATTCAATTGGGTTCACTAGTATGATTTAGAAAAATTCAAATAATCTGTATAACCATTTGGCATCAAAAACATAAAAGCTGAAACAAACAAATACATTAATTCATTCATTATAAGAACAACAACTGATCATGGATAATTCATACAACTACTATAGACAAAATAAATCCCAACTAATTAACTCATAACAAACATAAACAAAGCCACTACCCCAAACATTATCACAATTGACTTCCAAAAGAAAGCATTCTTTTGACTTTTCTTCAATTCTTTCATGAGTTGCTGCATTTGACCTTTCATATCACCAAACTCAACTTGAAGGACTGCAAGTTCTTCTCGGCTTCATACTTCATTTTCTAGTTCTTCTCTTTGTGAGGGATTAAGAAGTAGATGCATCTCATACAAATGATCTCTGTACCATTTATTCTATAAATCTGGATCACACCAATGCCATCTTTTACAGTGCTTGATTCCTTTTTCTAGAAAATAAGAGAATTTATAATTAGCTAATAAAATAAGATCTAGAAAAATGCAATGACATACATATTTGTTAGGTCAAACACCAAATCGTCTAGCAGGATTTTCACGGGTCTAAGAGGTGAGCATCATTAATGGAAGCTGACGTTTAAACTCTGTAGAAGAGATGGAAGAAGATGAAGACATTCTTAAAACAGTTTTCTAATTTTGACTTTGTTTGTGTTTTTGTCTAGTAAAAAAGACTTAGACTTTATAACTGTTGCCCGTCGGTTTAGGTGATTTTGTTAGTGTTTTTGTTACTTACACCGTTGGTACCTCAATGCGTTCTATTGGTTTTCTATTTCCCGCCAAATACACAATAAATGTTTTACACGTTACTTGCACGCTTGGTCCTTGAAATAATTGCATGATGTGCTGTCATAGTTTAGCCGCGTTTTACATTTACCTTTCCAATGTAATAATTACTTTTTCGACCTTTCGGTTATGTAGTCGATTAATCTCCATATATTCACTTATATTTAAATCCACTTCGCATATCGTCCTTCATGTCTAAAACACACACATACATACCTTAACTTCCTAAACCCTTTTACTATCCTAAAACCCACCTTTTTCTTTGGTAGTTGCTCATGGATTTGTTCATCTGGATGAACTCAGGGTTTTAGCAAATTCTTCAAAGTTGCCAAAGCAATTGCTCATTTATTTTGACATGTAGACGCAAAGGGAAACTCAACTAGCAAATGAACTTTCCAATTTAATGATGCAGTTGCTTGGAAGTGTAAATGAAAGGCGTGCATTTATAGAAGAGCTTGAACATTTTTCAGGAAATATGGTGGCCTATAAGACGAGGGAGGAACTCAAGCGTCTTCAGAAGGATGATTTAATTAAGGTGATGGAGATGAGGAAGGTAGTTTTACAATTGCGCCTCCAGGTCCATAAGTAGGTTGATTTTTGTAAAACATTGTAAATGGGAGATGGTTAGGTTGTGGGGTTGTTCTTTTTTGCCTTTGGGTGATATATTGTTAACATTTCTGTCTTTTAGTTTGTTAATAATGTATAGTAGCAAGTTTTGTTTGTTAATCATTAAATCATTTCAGTTTAATCTCTTCTTGTTTTTGTAGTTGTTTTGTGGGTAAATTACACTGTTCGTACCTGAAGTGAGACCCATTCACCCATTTTGTTTCAACCAAAGACCATGTAATTTTTCCAATGGTGTTTGACCATTACTCCGTTTGACCAACGTTATTACCTTGGAGACAAAATAACGGAAACAAGTTGCATAACTAGTACGCTTCATATCTGATTTCTCTTAAACAACATATATACATACAACAAAAAATTAGAAGAAATCATACAAGGGTTAATGTAAGTATCCAAAAACCATTAGTAATAAAACGATAGCAACAAAAAAGTCACAATACAACCATTCTTTGCTTTCTTAACATTGACGTTCGTATCAGTAATGCCTTAATCCATCTATTCTGAATACACCCTTTTCTTCTTCAGGGTCTTCTGTGGTCTACTAGTTAATAACCACCATAGTTTGTAACCTGTTTTACAAACCAGAATAGAAATTCAAGGTACCTTTCTTACATCATGGTTTGGATCTTGTTCACCCTAGCACCATCAATCTCATCAGGTTCATGATCATCTCATACCTCTATTCATTGCTTAACTTGGCATCTCTACAAGATCATGACTTAATTTCTCTATGTTGTTGTCGAAATGCACCTCTTCTTCAAACATGTGTTCTTGGATAAGCTTGTCTTTCATTACCTCGGTGCCTTCCTCTAAATCAAAGTTATTAATGCCAAACGTGAAGTCAATCTCAAACAAGGATTTTTTCCATTCAAATTCTTTTTTTTCTCTACTTTTTTTTTTTCTTTTTTTTTTTTTTTTTTTTTTTTTTTTTTGTTTTTTTTTTTTTTTTTTTTTCTTTTTTTTTTTTTTATCAACCTTTTTTGCCCTTTTTTATTTTTAGATTCATCAGACTTGGTGTGGCATTCTATAACTCACTATTAGAGTCTGATAAACACACTTGACTTGGTGAACATTCAGTTTCATTGGTATCCATGTGAAGATGTTATGATTATCGTGAGTTATTTTCACAATTTTTAGGAAACTAAGTAAAAGTGTAACTATTTAGATGAAAATGGCATGTGAGGTGGTCTTAGGTTTTTCTCTATTTATGTGAACGGCTGTAGAAAATATGGACGGGTAAACGGGAAAGGACTAAATATAGAAGGTGTACTAATGTAGTTGAAAACCATAAACCTCAGGACCAAATTCATAGATAATCCTATTCAATTTATTGAACAGTACAAGTGAATATCTGGCCAAAAAAGACAAAACATAATTTACCTTACACCCTATTTAACACTAGTGTAAACTATTATCAAAGTAATCTAGTTTTGCAATAAATCCCACTATAAAATTTAATTCTACCATCCAAATCATGAATGGAGACAAGCCCCTTGTTATAGGGACGATTTTGATCTCTGACTAAGTCGTCGTTAGTCCGCAACATCCCTCTCATTCCCCTTTTTTTTTTTCACCACTTTTTTTTTTTTTGCCCCCTTTTTTTTTTTTTTTTTTTTCCTTTTTTCATTGTCTTTTTTACTTTTTTTTCTTTATTTTTCCCTTACTGAGACAACCACCACCACCCAAACCCTGTTTTCGTCTCAAAACCATCAAGTTGATAATTATGTTGTGAAGCCGATTAGGATAATACCAGGTCCACCTAGTATTGTTTAAACAGCCAAGCTCTATAATATAGTTGATACTCGGGAAGGCGGGGAGGATTCCTTAATGTATACACAAGAGTATATTAGAAAAGTTATTGAGGATGTGGGTGTTTTGGAGATGTCAAGAAATGTCTCAAGAATGGGAAACTTGAGAAAGTTATTGCAATTATCCAGTCTTGTTATCCGAATGTGTTGGGCGATCTCACAGTAATACTCAAAGACCTTTCTGGTATAATCTTCGATACTATTCATTACAAAGTGCTTAAGGAGGAGAGGTTTGCAAAGGCGATTACCGTAGGAGCGGCTTTGATACTTCATAATGTTTCTGTATTTTCTCATAAACATTAAACTCAGAATTATTTTAACATTATAAAGAAAAACATGGTTAAAGTATTCTACAAGGATGGTGGGTCTTCATAGTTTGTATGCGCTGTTCTGAATGTTGCAAAGAGTATTTGTTTACTTTGGCATGTCTTAGTAACTCAAATAGCTTTTTTCGAATGTGTTGTCTGACTAATGCTAACTTGTCAAGAGTATTTGACTTATCAGTGACAACCTTTTATGGTTTTAGTTCAAGAGTCCACAAACCTCTTTTTTTGGTAACCATGGTTTCTGACCTTTTGACCGACTAATCCACTGAGTTTGAACCCACCGCCACACATAGTCAAACCAGGTAAAGCCCTCCCTTTTTCGAAGGTTGGTGTGACCACTTCAAGGTTGTTTGCACCTAGCAGGAATTAAACTTGAGACCTCACACATTTTTAGAGTGATGGCCACAAACTCTTTTGCCACTAGGCTACCCTTTTGCCACAAACCTCTTTTATGTATGCTTTGACTATGCTTTTAGTAATATGGCACAACATGAGTGCAAATACATGCATAAGACATTTAACCAACTATATTGGTAATACTTGAAAAAAAGTTGATTAAAACTTCAAAAAAATACATCAACTTAGAGAACAAACACCAACTGAGAAAACAAACACCAACATCATTCATCTCTACCTAGCACTACTTTTTCTACAACATCTGAACATACTTTTGTGAATCCTTCAGAAATATTTTCTGCCTATTCCCTCATTTCATCAGTATACCAATCCATGTCATCCTCAACGATAGATAGACATTTCCTAATATAATTCTGCTTTTTCTCATTTATGTAGCTTGCGTATCATTACCATGATTTCTTCAGCCAAAGGTGTAACTTTCTTACATACATTTCTTCATCAACAGGCATCATAGACTTACCCTTTTGACTTTCATCAACCACAGACTTACCATAATCACTTGCTGCCATTTTATTTTGAGGTATTAAGTTTGGTGTGTGAGAATCAGAGGGCAAAATAGAGTGTTTTCGAGTGTTAAGTCTGGTCACGATTTAAATACTTAGGTTTTATGGTCCAATGGTGTATCTGGGTTTGACGGTCTAATGGTGTACTTGGGTTTCAGGGACTAATGGTTTAAGGAAAACCACAATTCTTCATTTTTCCGCCAAAAAGACTTATCTTTTTCTCGCCAATTTAAGCAACTTAAGCATGGCTTTGAATTATCTATCCATTAAGTGGTTATCTAGATGCAATTGTTATTGAATGTTGATGTTTAAATGTCAACTATGGAACATAGTGACAGGTGTAACAAACAACAATAACTGTTATATAGGAACCAAACGGGCCAACCCTATTTTCACAACAAGGACCACCTACGTATAACCTCTCATGTTAGTGACATGTTTTTGCTAGAATAAGTAAAATACGTCACAAACAACTTAAATCAGTCCTAAACATGTCAAGTTATTCATTGATAAAATAACTACAAGTAGCCTAAACATATCCATTTGCCATCGAAGTGGACTTTTATGTTTTCCTATAAAAGGACTTAGATAGTTGCCACATATGTGGACTTTAATATTTGCCACTTAAATGGACTTGAATTACAAACATTCTACTAAAACATATAAGTGTTTGGAATTATAAAATAGATCATTCACTTGCACCAATGCCTACACTTGGTACTGTGTTGGTATACCATCACCCATTCTTTTTATATTATTCCCTTGTTTCAGTCACTGGATTGAGAATGGTTGAAGGTTGTCTTGCAGGTGCCTGTGGGAGTTGTGTTTTTTGTAGACTTAAGTCTTTGTGTTGTTAATCTTCTCTCTGTTGTAACACTTTGCCCATTTTGTGTTTTTGAATGTTCTAATATTAGTCCTTTGACTATTTGACGTTTGTTAGTTTTATTAGAATATGTACCGTGTTGACGGTGATGATTTTATGAGAATTGTGATAATTGATGGTTTATGGTGTATAATAATCCTTTTTAGAGGGGAGTCCCGACACATCCGTTAATGTCCAAATGAGTTTTTGGGAAGTCTAATATGAAAATATGTCAAGTAAATACTCTAAGTTATTGGAAAAGTATTTTTAAAGTGAATAAAAATGCTAAGTAACTTTGGATAATATTTTACGATTGAGTTTTATGAGTTTTTAAGCGACCCCGACACAAAACGAAGACACCTCGGGGCTTTAGATGCCATGGCCGGTCAAGACAAGAAAAGGGAACAAGAGTGGCTTAATTATAGCTAAGTGTGTCCCAACATGAGTACATATGTTTTGTTTGGATGATAATCATGCATTCCATCATTTGTTTTTAAAATATCACACACACTTTTCTCTCTTTCTTTTTCTTGTCTCGTTCGAACACCTAGAACACACATACTTTGATTTTTAAAAGCTTTGATAAAAAACATGAGAGTTTGGGTACTTCCGGGTTGATTCTAGTGCACGGGTTATCATTTAAACAACGTTTGGGTTATCCGGTTCGCGTTGAAATTTAGTTTGAAGACCATTTTTGTAAGTCTTTCAAATTTATTTTTAACTTGTACTTTTGGGTTGCTAGTGATGCATAGTTGTTAGTTGTACGGCCCGATCATTTAAAATAGAAAGCGAAAAGTTTACAAATGGTATAAATGGTTTGGTTTTTGGTTCGAATGGAATAAAAGAAATATAAGGTTTTGTTAGTTTTGATATTGTGGTCGTGATGGTTAAAAAACATATATTTTCTATGTAGCTTGTTTTGTATATAGCTTATTTTGGCTTATTTGTTGGTTCGAATAGCTTATTTTGAGCTTAATAGCTCACGGCAAAAAGGGGAATATACAAGAAGGGTATTTTTGGTCATTACCCTAGTATGTCGTATTTTGTGGACTAATATTATAGCTTATGGTGATAACCAAATGCGATACGTAGCTTATTAGCTTATTTTTAAGCCTAATACTCATATTTTTGAGCATATGGGCTCACGGCCCAATAAGCCTTGGTGAGCCGTGGCTTAACTAGGGTTTATTGTGGTCCGGGTTACTTATTTACTTATTGATTTGAACTTATATATGTTATTGGGCCTTGGTTTTGGGCTTAGAACGTATTTTGGATATGTAAAAATTATAATGGATCTTTATTGGGCCTTAAAGCCCAATAAGCGTTAACTAGTTACATCGATACGAGATCGAAGATTTGAGTTTGAAGGAAGGAATGAGTTTGGGAAGTTGAAAAAGTCAAATTAAGCAATAACGGACTAAAACGTTTAAGAAAAACCTAAAAATTACGAAATTAAACTAGAAAACGAAGGCCCGAATACCGGACAAAAGGGGGAAAACCTAAAACCTTTAAAAATAACCCTACGGAAAATTTTTCACTTCTAAACTACTCTACGGGTCAAATAACGAAGAATGAAAAAGACTAGACCGAAAACGGAGTTTGTTTGACCCAAAAACGAGTCAAAACAAAAACCCGTACCCGGACCCGTTCTTTAAAAGAGGGAAAGTTATAAAAATGACCCTACGAAAACTTTTATATTTTTCCTACAAACTAGATGATAAAATAAAATTTTCTAAAAAAGCAAAATATTTTTTTGATAATTTTTGTATTTATTATGAATTAAATAAACTTTTAACTAAATTAAATTATAAAAAATATTAAACGTTTACAAAAAATTCTGAAAAATTTACAAAAAATACTTCATACTATAAAGTTCCTACGAAAAATAATAAACACCACACAGCTTATCAAATAAGCCCGAAAATAAGCTTGGACAGCTTATTAGCTTATAAGGGGAAAACCCCCTTAAATATGTTTGCCCTTGAGTCTTTAACGAAAAAGACCCAAGGGCGCAGTGGTAGTGTGTGTGGGAGTAAAAGGGGATGTATTGCTTGGTCCCGGGTTCGAGTCTTGCTCACCCGGACCAAGTATCTTCCCCTTTTATTTTTTTTTTGAAAACTCAAAGAAGCAAAGTTGTTAAGCTCGTGGGGCTTAACAACTTTGTCAACTAGAGCTTTTGCTGAAAACCACTAAATAAGCCTAAAAATAAGCTCAAACTTTGACAGTTTGGCTTATTAAGCAAAAAAAACAATTTTTTTGCTAAGTCTTTTGGACTTAGGGTCGAAATAAGCTAAGACAAAGACTAAGGTAAGCTAAGATGGGCTAAACTAATCTAATTAAGCTTAAGAGTCTAAAAGCTTAAGGGCCAATAAGCTGTGGGAAGCTTATTTAGCCAGAAAAGCTTAAATAAAGCTTAAAGATGCTAAAGATTCTTAAGACTAAGACAAATAAGCTAGACAAAGGAAATAAGCAAACTAATCTATCTAACCTAGCCTAAAAACTCTTGGGGAAACAGTTTGAGCTTATGGGATAAGCTCAATAAGCCAAAGTGTGGCTTAAACCCCACAACAGTACTAACTTGGGTGTTAGTACTGTTGGTGTAAACAGCCAAAGGGCATCTTTGGGCTTAAAAATAAGCAACCAAATAAGCTTATCAAGGGCTGAAAGTTTGAAGACTTACACTAGGGCTTATAAGCTCTTAAAATAAGCCAAACACTTGGGCTTAAGTGAGCTTAATGGCTGAGAACAATGAGCTTAAAGTTCCCCTTTTGCACCAGGGGAACTTTAAGGCAAAACTCAAGGGCTTATTTGACAGCTTATTTTAAGCTGTCAAATAAGCTCTAAAAGCAAAAACAAGCTTAAACAGATTGAGTACTCTATCTAAGGGACTTGTGCACCTATTTTGGACTTGTAAAAACCCCTTTTTACTTGCTTATTTTTGGTGGTGAAAAAGCTGTTTTGGCTTTTTACAAACTGTGACAGAGATTTGTGAGTTAAATTGACTCACAAAGTAAAGAGGACAAAGGGCTTGGACAGCCCCTTTTTAACACACAAAATGCAAACTTTTTTGATGTATAAACTCAAACCACAAGTGCTTAATCAAATAAGCACTTGTGGGATTCTTAAAACCTTGACAGTTTCAAAAGAGGTTTAGAAAACCTTGGAAAACAATTTTTCAACTAAAAATGTTTTAAAAACAGGCTAAGAATGACTTAAAACTTGTGTTCAAATTGACCAAGTAACCTTGACCCATGCCAAAAGCCTTTTTGACCCGTTTTGGCCTTGTGCCAAACACTCCTTTAACTCAAAACTGTCAAACCAAAATGGTTTTAGAATCCATTTTTAAACTAAAACTTTAAAAACCTTTTATCTACTCCTACTAGTTTTAACCTATTTAAGCTATTTTAAAACTAAAAATACTAGCTTATTAAGGAAAATAAGCTAGTTTCTCTAGTAGCTTATTACACTATTATGACAGTTTTAAAGAAATAAGCTAATGTGACACAAAAATATGCAATAAAAAACTTAAACAGCTAACTAACAACTTTAAACTAATGCATTTGTAAAGATATAAAGCAAATAAGCTAAAGATTTAAGCTAGAAGTTAAGCTAGAATGAAAATTAGAAAATGAAACCTTGGGATTTGTTGTCTCAGAACCAAGGCCACTCTTTCTGAGTGAGTGGCCTAGAAAACCTGTCCTAATGGCTCCCTAAGCCTCTAAACCTGAGTCAAAAGCTCAATAAGCTCTTGGGAGCTTATTACTTCAAAAAGCTTCCAAAATGCACTCAAATGGGCATTTATGAACTGAATTTAAATAAAAACAGAATAAAAGAGCTTATAACAAGCTTTAAGCTGAATTAGAGCTTATTAATAAGAATAAGCTTTAATGAGCTTATTGAGAGCTTATTGAGTCAAAGTAGCTTGATTTTTCATTAAAATTTGAGAATTACAAATGCATAAACGACATTAACTTTAAAACACTTTAAACTATAATAAAAACGACATAAAACTTAATTAAAAACTTGCTTAAACTTTGAATAAAAACTTGCACACTTGCCACAATGGCTTACAAGGCTATTTATAGCCGAAAATTAAAACTAGGTCTTCTTTCTTCTTTCTCT
>BQNB010065303.1:2157-34991 GCA_026074375.1 Tanacetum coccineum | reverse complement strand
AGAAGCTAAAGTCTAAACCATGCAACTGTAAAGGCACACCAACACCTTTACGCATTCATATTTTACAACTAACGACACAAGTATATACCTAAACTACACCATTAACAACATCTTAAATTCACACCTGTAAGCCGTGTCTTAAGTGTATAACAATATTAAAGTAAACGGCAAAAAACTACGATCCCATGTAATTTTATTCTTTATTATTCATTGTATCTACAATTCAAGTTGAATGATTTGCCATTGTATGTTTTTTTAGTAGGAGTTACAGAAAGCTATAGAAAATGGCGACTTTGATAGCATCGACTCGCGTGATACGGAGGCAAGGATGTTACAACAGCCGTAAGAAACAATGAATGACCCCATCAGATTATGAACAACACTTTTGTATAAACGTCAAGTGTTCAAGCCTTTTTACTATATTCAGGCATGTTAACATTGTATTAGCAATTTTTACTATGTAAACTATTTTTACATGTATATAAAAGTGCAAATATATAAACGCAGAAGAAACCCTCTAATAAAAAACGCTTTGGACAAAACGGCCCGCAGCGAAGCGCGGGAATTCATCCTCGTTTTGATAATAAAGATTTTAAAGATTTGACAATGGTAAGAAAGCTACTGAAGATTGTTCAAGGTATGTATATCTGTTTTCTGACTATTCGATTAATATTAATAGTTGCGAATAAGACTGATAACTTGTTTTTTCCTTTGTGGTTTGTTGTTGCTCATATTAAAGGAAATTATAGTATCTTAAGGAAGGCTAATGGATAGGATAATTTTGAGAAGGATAGTGGATTGGATATTTCGGGTTGCTGTGAACCAAACACACTTATGAACTATCTGCAGGAAGCAGGAAACAAAGCACATGTATTGGCGAGAATGTGCAACCAACTTTTGTCTAAACACTGGCTATCATCAATTTGCAATTGGTCTTGGAGACTATAAAGATAAGGCCCGGAGGGTGGAAAGCCCTTCATTCGTGGTTAGTTTTTCAATCATTGTTAGTTAGTCATGATAAACATTCAATTCTTAGCATCTAGTCTTCTTCTAATACATATTGTTATGTTTTTTATTCTGTCATTGCAGAACTACAGTGTTAAATATAGAGGCAACAGTTATAACGACAAAGTCTTCAGCCATGTGCACCTTATTATTCAGCATCTCCATCACGCGACAAACCATATGCTAATAAAGCGGGAATCTGCTCTTGCCGCATCATGTGATGCTGTTTTCCATGTCATAATCAGTGGTTAAATTTCCTTTTTTTTTCTTTTCTTAATATTCTGATATAGACTTGATGATGGTTTAGACTAGTTTTTACTCAACTCGGGATTTGTCGTGGTGAATGATAATATATTTATGTGCTTGGTCTAACTAGCTTTGCTTCAACAAGTATATATCTCGTTATCATTTGACTAGCCAATGCTGATTTTCTCATATAAGTCTGACTAGCTCTACTTACTGGTCGGGAAAGCTTATTTAGACATCTTACTTTTGTCTAAACCAGTAGTTCATTAGCTCAAGAACTATCAAAACACAACGCAGATGACAGAACTTAGATGCGGTTAACGGTTTCTTTCAACTAAATTGAACCTTTTTCAAGTAAGGTCCAAAACAGATTATAGAAACAGCTTTAGGGGTGTTTGGGATTTCATACTTTTAGCTTATGCCTTATAACCTATGAAAAACACACACTTCCCTACGTGCATATTTCAATCCCAGACTCCTCAACTAAGCTGATAAGCCTAAAATGTTTGTCTAGTAATCCATCCCAATTGTTTTTTTTAATGCTACCGGATAGAGTGCTGTAAAACTTAGACCACAAGGTCGAGTAACAAGTTGAGATTTGGATATTTGTTTATAAACCTAGAAGAAGGTTGAATAACAAGTTTGTTCCCATCTATTATGTACCTTTATCGTATACGTCATGCATACCATCCCGATTACTCACTCACGCAACTTGAGTTGAATCAGCCAAAAATCGGTTTGATCAAAACTCGGTCGAACAATTGTGTTAATGTTTCTAACATATTCCTATAGTCGGCACTAGGTATGCCGTATGCACCTGGATACCCCAAAAACGCCATCACTTAGCATATTTCAAATTTTTATATAAAATGGTCATACACATAACTTCAAAATTTACATAAAAATCCAAACACAGTACTAGTCTGCGCCTAGGCGGATTACAAGCTACAAGTTAGCGGACCGCATAGCGAGGTTTACAAACATTATTTGCATATGAATACATAGGTGATTAAAATAATCATTTAGATAATGTCCTCGGAGGAAAATGAGGTAACCGGATAACAGCTTCTTCTGTCTCAATAGGGTCTGATCTTATTATCTACAAAAACAACATTAAAACTTAGAATAACTTGTTTTTGTATTAGTAACTAAAACATATATGGGTTATTTAAGGAAATGAAAAGGGGTACCGGATCTTGAAGAAGGGGTTTTGAATCATCAATGGCTGGTCTGAACTGTGGCTTGCTTTTGTTGTTGCTGCTTGTGTTCCGGCTTTGTGATTAATCATGGGTTGATGTATTTTGAACTAGGTTTCAATTTACTTTTTCTTGTTCAGGATTGAGATTTGGTGGAGATGATTTTTTCCTTGGTTTGTAAGGCCCAATACTGAATAGCAATCAAGTAGAGAACCAGTGGTGGCAAAAAAATCTGGTTAAAAACCGGTTTTCGTTATTAGCAAACCGTTTTTAAAAAACCGGTTTTTCTAAAAACCGGTTTCGATTTTTTTGGTTTTTCGAAATCACGTTTTTTTCGGTTATAAATTTTTCGAATCGGTTTTTTTGAAATCGGTTTTTTTCGGTTATAAATGTTCGGAATCGGTTTTTATACCGGTTCGGTTTTTTTCGGAATTTAAAACTTCGAATATTTATTTAATAAACTTGTTAATTATCAAACATTTAATTAAACAATACACCGGAAACATACTAAACAAATACAATCATAACTTTTTATTTGCACCCGAAACATACTAAAACCGGGTTTTAAAAAAAAAATGTAATGGCTAGTTTGACTTCCATGTTGACCGGTTTTTTTAACCAATCCCAACGGCAACTAGCAATATTCGGATCCAAGTCCACTTATATAAAATAAATTTTGCAAGTTGTTAGTGCACAAAATTTGGTTAAATACCAAATTTTATTTAACCGAATTTTATTTAAATACCAAATTTTATTTAACGGTTATAAAAAATCCCATAATTTGGTTAAATACCAAATTTTATTTAACCGAATTTTATTTAACGGTTATTAAAAAAAAACCGGTTTTTTTAAAAAACCGGTTAAAACCGGTTTTAAAACCGGTAAAAAACCGGTATCGTAAAAAACCCGAAAACCGGTCTAACCGGTTCGGTTATATTTAACCGAACCGGTTAAAAAAAAACCGGTTTCGGTTTTTTATACCGGTTTTTTAAAAAACCGGTTAGGATTTGCATGTCTAGTAGGAACTAATTTTAATTGTTACTTATGTTTGGCCCAATTGATTTTTCTTATAATTTCTATTTTTTTAAGAAAGAACATTTCTGTGTCCTCAGGCGACCTACATCGTTTTTTTTGTTACCTCAGCTTATGACTGACATGCGATCAACTTGGCACAATCAGACGATCAACATTACAAAAAACATATCCCACAAAAATATATTTTTAAATAATTAAACACACACACAAACAAGCAAACGACGAACATACAAGTTGGTCACATATACGACCCACATGTCCAAAAACCAAACGCCGATCAAGCTGACATGTTAGCTCACAACGGGGGCGACGCGTCGGACAAGGATCGACCCACTCGGTCGACCTAAACGACCGATGTCTACTTACTTTCATAACTATTATAACTAACATCTTACTTTATGTGTCTGCTTACTTTCATAACTAACATCTTAGAGCATCCCCAATGCTAGCTTTGCCAAAAGCTTTTAGCATTTAAAGCATTTAATGCAAATTTCATTTAATGACTACAACTTCTTTGAAAGACTTGTAGTTTGTCAAGCTTTTGTGAAAATCTTTTCCAAAAAGCTTTTAGTGCAACGACAAAAATCATCAAAAATGACTTTATAGAATAGTAAAAAGCCTTTGAAGGCTTTTCCCATTGCTCATGCTCTTACTTTATGTGTATACTTAAATTCTTAACTAAGAGGGTGTTTGGATAAGCTTATACGATAGGTTTATGAGCTTATTATCTTAAATAATATATGACGCACGTGTGAGTTTATATAAAGAGTTTTAAATAAGCTTCAAAGCTGTGGCCTTTTTAAAGAAAGTTGGATTTATATAACATACTCCACTACAAATTATATATCTCGAAGAAGGTGTTTAAGTCTACGTCGTTGTATATGTGGCCTCTCTAGAAAATCTCTCTATGTGTTTCTTTCTCTAGAAACTAGCCCAAATCCACAAGAATCATCACCGGAGTTAGAATTAAACGAATCCTACAATTGGTACCAAAGCCAGTTTGGATTCGTGATTGATTCTTATGGTTAAATAAGCTAAATTTCGTGGCTTATTTTGTTTAGAAAAGCCCACGGCTCAAAAAGATTATTCGGGCTTACTTTGTTGGTTAATCTTGTGGTTATTCATGCTATAAATGCTAAGGAAGAAGTATTGTTGCTATTACAAGTGATTCTCAAGCCTCAAGATCGAAAACAAAGCTTATAAGGTTCGAATTATTTTGGTGTTCTTCGTGATAGTTGCATCGTATCTTTTTGATTCCAGGAAGAACACATGAAAATTGGAAGTTAATCTTCATACACCATCATTGTGTTACATGTTTTTAGCTTGTTTGCGTGGTCACAAGGCTGTTCAAATGGATTGATGTATGCTTAAATCAGACTAGTATTCATCGTGAGAGTTGGTTAAAATATCATTTTCTAACCGGCGGTTTGACAAAAGGTAGGGACAAGATCCGGAAATTTAGGAAAAAGTCAAAGGCGAGTTGCCAAAAGTCAAAGGCGAGTTGCTTAATTTTAATAATTATATTCGCGGCGGTTTACACAGGATAGTGGCGAGTTGGCTTGAAAATTATAGCCGGCGAGTTGGTAAAAGGTACGGCGAGTTGCTAAAACACACGGCGAGTTGCTAAGATTATAGGCAGCGAGTTGCTCACGGCGAGTTGCTTAGTTTATTGGCAGCGAGTTGCTCACGGCGAGTTAATTATTTTATTGATCCAGCGAGTTAACAAAACTAGGCAGCGAGTTACTTCAAAACCACGGCGGTTTGCCTAGTAAGATCTTGGCGGCGAGTTGGCCTGTTAGGCAGCGGTTTGCTCAATCAATAGGAGGCGGTTTGGTTGATATACGAAGCGGTTTGCTCAATCAATCCAGACGACACCCCTTTTAGCGACACTTTTTTGGCGGAAAAATTAAGTATTTTGTAATCTTTTTTCTATAGCCTTTTTAACTTATTTTTACAACAAAATTGCAAATTTTGTAATAGGGAAAAATTATTCGGTCGACGCAACACAAGTTACACCTTTTTGGAGGCGAGTAGCGCGGATCTACAGAGGACATAGTCATCGATGGTAACAAGCGATGCACTAATATTTTGGCCTGCGTCTGTACCTTACCTATAAAATTAAGTTAAAATATATTTTTTCTTTAGCCTTTTTAGCTTATTTTACACAAATTTAGATTTTGGTAATAGGGAGTAAAATTTATTTATTATTCCATAATCCGAACTGCGCCATAATTTCAAACAAAATCATCAAACCATTATCACAACCAATTATCCATTTACGTTTTTTCTATGATTTTTGTAAAATCCCGTAAAACTACTTATCGGTTTAAATCCCTAGACTTGTAAAATCCCGTGAACGTTAATTGCATTCATAACCCAAACCATTTAAGATGATATAAAATGCCAGAAGGATATTTGAGGTAATGCCGTTCCGATACACCCCACCAATGCTAGACAGAACAGACTTTGAATCTTGGAACAACGCATTCGTCTGTATTGGTCTGGAAAAGATAATGGAGAGAACATAATAAATCGATTACGTAAGGGTCATTTCAAATGGGAACGTTCATACAAACTCCTGCTGAAGATGCTGAAGAAACTGAGGGTGCACTTCAACTAGGTCCAGAACGTGCTAGAGTCTTTACAGACCTTTCTGCTAAAGAAAAAGAAAGGTATAAAGCTGACATTCGTGCTACGAATATCTTACTTCAAGGTATACCAAAAGACATCTACACACTCATCAACCACTACACCACGCCAAAGACATTTGGGACAATGTGGAATGATTCTGGGAAGGTTCTGATTTAACAAAGGATACAGAATCAGAATTAACGATGAATTTGAACGCTTTATGTCAAATCAAATGAAAGACCGATTCATGGTTTACTAATGTTAGGTTTTCGAACCTCATTAAACGCATAGAAACATCAAGATGACCAATTCCCAAGAATCACTTAACTCTAAGTTTGTGAACAACATGTTACCTGAATAGAGTAGATTCATTACTGAAGTCAAACTAAACAGAGGTTTGAAAGAGTCTAACTTTGATCAGTTGTATGCCTACTTGAAGCAACATGAGGTACATGAAAATGAGAACAGAATGATGATGGAAAAGGTTCTTCAACCTACTGTTTGACCCCTTGCACTATGTCAAATCATCAAACAGAAGTATCCAACACAAACATCTGATCTCCACAACCTCAAATCAACCATCAATTGTTTGATTAAACTGTCAAATGACACAGGAAGCACTTTCACGATAACTGATTGAAAATCCTAACCAACACATTCTTTGCCCTCCTCAATCAATCATTCAAAACACATCTTCCTCAAATGAACAATCAACTCCGAACTTCCTCAAACACGAGGAACAATGCCACAGTTCAAGACGGCAGAGTTTTGTTGTTCAGGATGTACAGTAGATTACAGTGAATAATCAAGGAAGACCATTTCAGAGGAACAATGCAAGAGGAAATATTGTAGCTGGAAATGTTGGAGGTCAGAACAGAGTTGGAAACATGAATCCTGGTCAAGCTAAACCCGTTATGTGTTACAACTGCAAAGGAATCGGGCACATAGCACGAGAATGTCCACAACCAAAGCGTCCTCAGGATTCAGACTACTTCAAAGACAAGATGCTGCTCATGAATGCTCATGAGAATGGTGCTGTACTGGATGAAGAGCAGTTGTTGTTTCTTACAGGAGAACAGGTCACCAATTTTGATGACGATGTCTTTGAAGCTGATCAATGCGATGCATTCGACTCTGATGTTGATGAGGCTCCCACCACACAGACCATATTCATGGCAAATCTTTCATCTGAAGATCCAATCTACGATGAAGCCGGGACATCATATGACTCGAATACTCAGTTTGAGGTACAAGATCATGATACCTTTGTAGATCATATGGATGAGTATCATGAAGTACACGAGATGCAAAGCGATGTACAACACAACTACGTTGTTGACTCTGATGCTGACTATACGAGTGATAGTAATATTATTCCGTATGATCAGTATCTTCTGTAGTTAATGACATGGTGTACAAAGTCGATGAAATGCATAATGTATCTTCTGTACGAAATGATGCATTGATGTAAATTCTTGATGAAATGCATGAACATGGTGTACAAAGTAGGTCAGCAAATAAGCAGGTTAAAGTAGTTAATGACACAAGTTAATACACCATGACTTCTGAACTTGCGAGATATAAGGAAACTGGTCGGGGTGTAATAACAACGGCCTAAGTTTTGAATTAACTGATAGAGAATAAAGATTGATGAAACAAATGAGAAATAATTATCTCTGAACCGAAATCGAAAAGAAACTCCTTTAAAATCGAACTTCATATCTGCACAATGCAACTTCGTGATCTACTCTTAAACCATCATAAGATAGTGAGCGAAGAAGCGATCATTCTGAGAGCAAAGGATGTTTAAACAAAAAGAAGACAAATACCCTATGAAGAGTTTTTTAGACATTAAAAAGCTAAAAGAAAAGTTAAGATAGATTTATACAAACAAGATCATCTTACTAACGGTTCACATGATATGTAAACCAAAAACGTTTCTATGATGACAATAACAAGGTAGGGATAGGGCTACAAAAATCCCTTATGTCTTACCCGTGCAAAGCAAGTTCAACCACGCCTCTAATAATGGTCATGTAATAGTCATGTCCAATCATGTAACGGGTCCTTTGATGCATAGACTCAGAGGACACGTCGTGATATGGCCTGAGATAACTAGGACAAGAAAAATGGAGAAAAATGCAAAGCCCTCAAAGTGTGGAAAATAAAGTTAGTGATGCCCCCCAAATACCGCGAAGAGAACGCTCTTGCAACCTTTGCTCCACAAAGAAATCTGACCCCAGAACATATATTTTGGTCCATAGATAATAAATGGACAGAAAAGGCTGGACCAATCAGTACTAAAACCACTTTCAGCATTGACAGTGGTATCCACCCCCAATACTCCTATCAAGCCTTGTCCCCAGAGATCATCCAACTAAAAAGTCAAGTGACGACTTAATCTGTTTGTACTCACTACAACTTTTTACGGAATTTGAACAAAACTTTGCAAAAACCTAGAATCACCCCAACATAATTACAGAGGGGAAAGAGAGTTTTTGAGCCAACGAAAAGATAGTTACCATCACTGAATTATTCCATTTTTCAAAAACACTTAAAGAACAATATGAGTTGAGATCAAACAGTAGATTCCCTCTTTGTACAGAATAAAGTACTGGAAGAATTTTTGATCAAATGTCCAAAGCCAGATGAGGTGGATCAAATGTCGTGGACAAGCAATGTTGCTGAAATTTAAAGAAAAACTTCTCATTGAAAAAGAGAATCTGATTGTTAATTGTTTTTCGACTCAAACTAGCTTATAATGTGGAAAAATCACGTTTTCTAGATCTTGAAGCTGACATGTCTAAAGTTCATAATGAGTCAAACATAAAAAATTTTATCAACAACTTGAAAAGGATACCTAAATATGCAATTATAGTACAACATCTTCAAGAAAGGTTTTGATAATAAAAAAATCACAAGCATCACAGGAACCCTGATTTTAACTCAATTCTTTAAGATCAAGAATCTGAGAACATCATATTCAAGAAAAGGACAACGATGATTAGATACTTGAAAGTTCCAAGTCATCTAATGTGAATGACCGAAGTTGTGACCATATAATCAGAGTCTAACATGTCATGGATCTTCTTGAACAAAAAGAACGTTTAAGACAGAAATAGAAAGGTTAAGCAGCATTACAAGGAAATGAATAAGTCTATTAAGATCACGCTGCACTAGCACTAAAGCAAAAAGACATCTTCCTTAGTTAGACACAAATTGAGGATCTTAAAGGCTCAGTTAGAAGGCAATATTTTGAAGATAGCCACTAGAAGCACGTCAAACCAAAAGTTCTGCGCCTTAGGCATGTATGCCAATGATTTAAAACCCATCCCTCATCCCCTTAAGACAATAGGAAGAGCTCATTAAAACTATATCAGCCATCTTAAGGAGGTGTAGAAAACAGTATAGGGAGATTGTAGAGGAACTATAGTAGTTTTAAACCACGAATAATGCACTTAACTATGCTTGCCAATTCACACTAAGCTATCTCAGGAATTGATAGAATATTGATTGGCACTAATGCCCACAAAGATTCATGAAAGAAGATAACAAGGCTCCCTCTACCCCCCTGTTAACTATAACAAAGCAAGATAACTATTTAGTGAAAACCAGAACTTCATCTAGCAACACACAGAAACACGAAGTGCACCAGAAAGTTCAACAGACTAATATCCCTGTGATTCCTTCTACAAGAGTAAACACTTCCACTGAAGCAAGCGGACAAATACTAAAGCAATTACAAATAAAATAGATTCTGCCCTGCTAAGACTGAGAAATAAAAAGAAAGAGAAGACACCTTAGGATAAATAAGTTAGTATGGAGACAAAGTAATCGGATGTTTAATCTAGCATTATCTCTAAGCGTGTTGAATTAATTCGAATTCTAAAAAGATCTGTGTCAAAACTTGTAACAAATGTTTAAACTCTGCAAGACATGAAATTGTGTTGTATAATATCTTTGAATTGAGAATGCTACCCCCACTGTTAAAATTGTCTTGAATAAAGGGAAGCCGATTTGGAAACCAAAAAGCAAACTGTCTGATAACAGTTTGAACAAGACCAAGCAGATTTGGCAACCAAAAGGCAAACTGTCTGATAACAGTTTGAACAAGACCAAGCAGATTTGGCAACCAAAAGGCAAACTGTCTGATAACAGTTTGAACAAGACCAAGCAGGTTTGGAAAGCAACGGGTAAACTATTTGCTAATGTTGGTTATCAATGGAGACCCACAAGAAAGAAATTCACCTCAGGAAAACTTAATTGTGGTTAATGCATGAAGACCCACAGAAATGAAATATGCCTTAGAGTACTGTGCCCTTTAACTAAGCTTTCCCTGTGCAATGTACTATCATCTGACTGCTAACCAACCAGGACCCCAACAAAATTGGGGACTGAAAATTTCTCAAACTCTCACACACTTCGACTGTTTTCAAAATGCAGGTCGTACAGTCCATCCTTTGGTATCTGGACTCAGGGCTGTTTTCAAAAACATATGACGGGGAATCGTTCCAAAGCTCAAGAACTTATGTGGAAAAGTTTATCGTCAGTCAGATTCGGAATGATCACTTCAGAGCATTCATGGGTTATGGAGCTTTATGTTTTATTGTGACAGTGTGATCTCCAGATATACTACGTGGAGGACTTGGACACAATCTATTCCTCTGTAGGGCAATTTTTGTGATTCTGAATCCATGAAGTTCCTTCAGAAAAGCTTCTTGCTTCTTGTTCGTGATATTACGTGCAGACTTAACTTAAAGGTAGTGCGTCGCACACAATTTGTACACGATAATCGATTGCTGATAAGATGAAGTCTTCCTCCATATGCTTGTTGTCCAAATCTTCCAAGTCCTAAAACAAGGCTGTGGCATCGTCGATTCAACCATTTAAACTTGCACAATCAATGATCTTTGCTCCGAGAAAGAACTGGTTAGAGGTCTACCCAGATTTGAAGTTTAGAAAGAGAATATCTTGTTGTTCACTTCAACTTGAAAAAGCAAAAAAAGAAGTTCTCCCACAAACCAAAATCTGAAAACACAAAATATGAAGGTTTTCTTACATACCTTCACATGGATCTGTGTGGTCCACTGAGAGTCCAAAGTATTAATGGGAAAAAATAACATTTTAGTCAACGTGGAAAGACTAAACAAGAATCACATGGGTAAAGTTTTTTTGAAGATCAAGGATGAAACTCAGAGTTATGTCAACACTTTCTTAAGCAAATACCATGTTGGTCTACAACAAAACAGTCAGATACATCGAACAGATAATGAAACACGAATTCGTCAACACACGTTTATGTCTAAATGCTATGAGGTGTGGTCATATTTTTCATTCAAAGTCTGTTTTCCGAACTCCTAACACAAACGCGTTGTCGAAAGACGAAATCGTACCCTATTAGAAGCTGCACGTACAATGCTGATATCATCAAAGCCCCGATGTTTTCTATGGGCAGAAGCATAGTAGCTACTGCTTGTTACACCCCGAACCGATCTCTAATTCATACTCGTCCCAACAAAACCCCATAAGAGCTTGTACATATAAGAAGCCTTGATCTTGACATTTCACCGAGTTTGGTGCTCTGTGCTATCCTAAAATAATAGCGAAGATCTAGGAAAATTTCAGCCAAAGCTGACATGGGATTTTTGAGTTGGGTATGCATCCTAGCAAGGAAGGGCTATAGAATCTACAACAAGAGAACTCGTCGATTAATGGAAACAATTCACGTCACATTCGATGAGATGCATCAGACAATGGCTCCTGTACGCATCAGTTCAGGACCCGAGCCTATCATGATGACCCCTGGATAACTCAATTCAGGGCTTGCCCCATCGCCTGTCCCTGCAACTACATACATTCCACCAACAGATAAAGATCTGGAGATTTTATTCCAACCGATGTTCGATGAATACTTTGATCAATCTACAGATAGTGAACCAGTCCCTACGGCTACTGTAGTTAACGCTCCAATTGTTTCTACAAATACATCTGTTTCTACATCGATTGCTCAAGATGCACCTTCTACAAGTCATTCACTGTCATCCTCACAAGTGCATCCTCCAGTCTTTCCTCAAGGTGTTGCAGCTGGACCAACTATCGAAGACACCTCAATTACTCAAGCTGACCTTCATCCCTCAGATAACCCGGTTGCAGGAGAACCTAGTTCTGCACAGTCAACATCAGGGGATGTTATGTTTTAGCAGAACCCAACCAAGTAACTCAACACATATCATTTCAAAGAATGAGACCAAAGATACCCTCTTGATAGACAACGTTGGCAATCCCTCTCGTCTGTATCTACCAGAAAAAGTTAGCAACCGATCTTTGTTGTGCTAGTTACCCATACTGAACTGTCCAAAGTCGAACCCAAGAACTTCAAAATGGCCGTGAATAGAAGACTACTGGTTTCAAGCCATGCTAGAAGAAATTCACGAATTTGATCGCCTTGAAGTAATGGGAATTTATACCTCGCCCATCTATGTTATGGTTTCGCTCTCATGGATCTACAAAGTGAAGCTTGATGAATATTGATGACTGAAAAAAACAAACTCGGTTTTTAGTTTAGCAAAAGGGATATCGTTAGGAGGAAGGTATGATATTGAAGAATCGTTCTTGCTCCAGTTTGCACGGATAAAGGCCATCATAATATTCATTGCCAATGCAGTAACCAAGAGAATATAGATCATCTTACAAGAATGGATGTCAAAACAGCATTTCTGAATGTGATCTTCAAGAACAGTCTTGTCAGTCAGCCTGAAGGATTGATGACCAAATAATCCTACGCGACGTTTATCATCTGAAGAAGGCTTCTTTATGGGCTAAAGCAGCACCAGGGCGTGGTCATGACACACTATCAAAGTTTCCGTTTGGCCAACAATTTCTTCAAGGTGCCGTGGATCCACGTTATTCCACGCAAATCAGGCAAACATATTCTACTTGTTCAAATCTACGTAGATGACAGCATTTATTGCCTCAACAGATCAAAATGCCTGTCACATATTTCTAAAAGAAATAGCTCCAAATTTTAGATGTCAATGAATGGGACAAATGTCGTTTTTCTTAGGACTACAATTTCTCAAAGTCCCAGAGTGGCATCTTTATTACCCAAGCAAAATATGCTCTCGGAAACCATTAAAGAAATCTGGAATGGATCTCTTCTGACCCTAGTCGATACACCACTGGGTAAGTAGACAACAAGTGAGTATATTGGATCGATTGAAACTGGACGATGATCTCACGGGGAAATTCCATATGACCAAACCCTCGATTTAGAGGAATGGTTGGCTCCCTAATGTCCCTTACACCAGTAGACCAAAAAAAAAAAAAAAAAAAAGACCTTTTTACGCTGTGTGCATGTGTGCTAATATCAGGCAAGCCTACCAAAAAGACACCTTGAAGCCAATCAAACGTATATTTCGGTACCTAAAACAGGACCCATTACATGGGTCCTTTGGTATCCGAAGGACAATGCTATGTCACTAACAGCTTATGCAGATGCGGATCATGAGCGGGTATGTCAGGATTCGAGAAGAAGTACGCTCGGGAAGTGCTACAGTTTCTTGGAGATAAATTGGTTAGCTGGTCATCAAAAGAAGCAAAGAAGCACGACAATACTCACCACCAGAGGCAGAAATACATGCAATGTTCTGGGATGCTGTGCTCAAATCCCTTTGAAGAGATCATCAGCTAAAAACTACGCTTACTGTTCAATAAGATTCCTCTGAACTGTGATACAAAAGTGCCAAGCTTTAAGCTGCAACAATGTCCACACACACGATCTAAGTACACATCGACATACACACCATTTCATTCGAAGAGCAAGTGGAAAATGGAAGGTTGAACTCTACTTCATGGAAACAAACTATCAACTGGCAGATATCCTCACAAAAGCTTTACAGAGAGCTTTCGAATTTTCACTCCCACGACTTGGGAAGAAGATTTAACCCCTGAAACCCACAAACGCCTCAAGAGGAGAAGATGAGGAATGAAGTGTCCTCATGTATTCCTTTGTACCTAGTACATAAAAATAGTCTTGGTAAATATTATTTAAGATCATTTGGAATTACAAAATGCTTCAATAACTTCAAAATGCAACCGGTTTCTCATTTGAAGGAAAAATTGTCGTCTGAAGACAACTGTTTCCTAACAACGGGTAATTTATTTTATAATACGGGCATGGATTACTTTATATCCATGCAATTTGGGATTAATGTACGTTTCAGTGCATTTTTCTTAATTCGGAAGAGAAGTCTTCCAGTTTGATAACCAAATAATTTCTCTTAATTGATTCTTCAAAATTATTTGTGTTAACCACGGTGGTAAAAGTGTTGTTTGCAAATCCATCCGGACAATTTGACACTCAATCAATGACTACAGCTCTTTCAATAGAAAACGGGTCATCGATTGAGGGGGAGAGTGTTGTTCAAATTTAAAGTTTGGGTGCCGATTGGAAAGAGTAACCGGGTCTTGGAGAGAGAAAAGAAGCTAAGGAACCAAATCTTCAAGCTCCACTGAGCATCAGCTGAGTTACCCTCCGTAACAGAGACAACTAATACAACATCAACACTTCCACCACCACTACATCCACTACAAAAACCTACAGGTCATCGAGATATTTGGGAGAAAGTTAAAGATCAGAAATCTCGAATGCATCATTAGTGGAAGACTCAGAGATATTGGCTACCAACTAATCAAGAGAAGTGAATGATTAAGATCAATATCATCGGTAATGCAACATACATCTTGTACATTCTAAGTTGTATGGAATTTGATGTTATGTGTCAGGTATGAATCTTTCATGAGTTTTTCATTAAACTTAAAAAACCAGGTTTTTGAGTATTAACGAAAAAATCTTCAAATTACAAAGTCTTACATCCACATACCCTCAACGAATGAGGGAGCATTAAAATGTTTTCATACACAGCATGTAAACAAAAATATAGATCATACATCTAAGGTATCCAAGTGTATTCGTCCCCCCCTATGAGCTAAACAAGTTGTTTCGAATACCGATGCACATGTTGAGGGGGAGCTTTTCTGAAATGCAAAAA
Organism: Tanacetum coccineum; assembly: GCA_026074375.1. Taxonomy (NCBI): domain Eukaryota; kingdom Viridiplantae; phylum Streptophyta; class Magnoliopsida; order Asterales; family Asteraceae; genus Tanacetum; species Tanacetum coccineum. The sequence continues at coordinate 19,828 of BQNB010065303.1, read as the reverse complement.
CAATCGGGTACTAAACACTTTGATAGTAATATCATAAGTACCTGATTGAGTTTTTCAACAGTGATTTTATGGCAAGGTGAACTTTACCAAAAGACTGACCATGTATTTACTTTTATCGAAGTTATAAGGATGGTAAGGTTAGGTACTCGTTCCTATGATCCTGCCAGAACCGGAGGGATCTACCCAAGGACAATCCACTAGTTAGTACAGAAGTCCTTAGGTATGATTAAAAGGAGTAAATGTGAGAACAAGGGAATAGTGCCGACTGAGATGGAGCTAGTACTGGAATATACCCAACAAGGTGCTAGTCATGAAGTCTCGGTAAGCACTGAAGGGGTTGAGGAATGAAAAAGAATTGTACAGATAAAGGGTGTAAAGAAAGAAGCCCTCCATACACTTAAGGCAGAAACCGGGTCAATACATATGCTGTCAGAATCACAAGTTGATTGCTGACATTGAAGACGACATCATAGACCCAGTGATGCAATGCACAACCCTTCCCAGCCATTCGAGTTTCTCTTGAAAGAAACTTGTCTCATTTGTCACGGAGACTAAACATGCAATCTACTGTCTCACTCACTCCGAGTAAGTCGGTATTGAAAAGGTGGTAGTCAGCTCAGCCTCCGATCACTACTAGCAGACACACTTCGAGTCTAGAGCACAAGAGATCATCAATTTAATCTCGTTAGTGGCACAACTTACCAATTAACTATCTTTCACATTACTGGGTAACAAGGTTATCTTAAGAGCCCCTACGCATTATCCATATGGAATATTGCAAGAACATTCGAGTGATACAAATGTATTCCACAATGTAGATAGAAATTCCTGCTAGAGCCAACATCAATCAAGCTACTAGGTAGGTGGCTTTTGCGATTCTACAAGAATCAAACTTGTGTCAACTTGGAAAGAACTATGGTGCATCTACGTGAATCAAACATGTTCCAGCATAAAATTGACGTTATTTGGAACATTTGACAAACCAAATCAAAACTATCCGAATGTTTACAAAATACTTTCATAATTAACACTTAACTGATTTTTTTCCAAATCAATATTCCACTTTATTGCTAACTGTTCCATTACAGGATCATTTAAAGATGGAGATGGAGATGGAATTCCAGTTCCAGTAATGTCAAGTAATAACCGAATGCTCAGGTACACGACCTACCACTTGTTAAGAAGTTATGATAAAGATCTCATCAAAGGTGTCCAGCTTCCGCAAACCACTGATATCAATCTTACTTCATCAAGTGCACAAGATGCAATTAATATACTAGATGATGAAGATTAATTTGGCTGATTGATCTCAAGAAAGCTCATGATCAAAATCAAAACAAGTCAAAGTGAGACAATCTAATTGTATCTAAAGATCACTACAGACAAAGTACTAGAGTAACATGAAAGAATCAAGAGACTGCAGCTGTAAGAGCTTAAGTCTAGCGTTATTTCAAGGTGACCTCCTTAGGGGGAGATTGTTAGATATGAGAAGAAGACTCGTGTCACCCCTTTTATTTATTGTTATTAAATAGTATCGTAGTTTTATAGTTATCGTAAGACTTTCGTTTTATTCCGGGTACGAATACCCGTAATTTGTAAGAACTAAATAAGCCTCTCCAACTTTGGAAGAGGCCCAAGTCTAGTCAAATCTATTTAAACTTCAAACACTACACACCTCTTCTCTCAGATCTTCCTCTTGGTTTTCCTCACTAGAAACTAGCTAAACCACTCGAATCATCACCCGTGTTATTGGGCTTTTCGGTCCAATAAGGCCCGTTAAGCTTTTTAGAGGTCCAAAAGGGATTTTATAGTAACAAAAGTTCTCATTAAGTTTAATTTAGCCATGTGAACCATTTGGTTTATAAATAAGCTCGAATGAGCTTATTTTACGTCTATTGGGCCTTTGGCCCAATAACCAAACCCGTTAGGCCTTTGAAGGCCCATTAAGCTTTTCCAACTAGTTTTTCTAATAACTTAAGTTCTGAATAAATGTTCTCTTGTTAAATAAGCTGTCTTTACTCATTGACTTATACAATAAGCCATAAGCCTTATAAATTGGCTTTTGGGCCCATTAAGAGTCCAATAAGTATTATAACAGTGTAGGCTTGACATACTTAGGTCCATTAGTATAATAAGCTCTCAATGTGTTTATACTTTCCGTTTTAACTTATTACTAAGCCGCTTGAGTCTCGGGTTAGACCTTATGGCCCGTGTTATGGCTCGGTAAAGTTTCTAAGGCACAAGTCGAGAAATGTAAGTTTATTAACACGTGCTTAGGTTGTTTTTGGTTCTGATAGGAAGAAAAGATTTTGAGATGAGCACTGTTACATAGGCTCGAGCCAAATAAGGCACCCCGTCCCTTATTGGACTCCTCGGCCCAATAGTGGTTTCATGGACCCATTGATGTTCGATATGTATTTATTTAGGCCCGAAACCAAGGCAATTGTAGAAATCATTTTAGGATGAAGGTGACTAGGTCGTATGGTCAAAGCGTGTGTGCGTATATGTCCTTCCAACAGTGAGTCATCTTAGAATAATACTAGGTTTCTTGTTTCTTATGTTCCTTTAATGCTAAAATAACTTATATAGGTTTTTAGTTTATACATGATTGTCGTATGAAAATAAAACAAATAAGCTCTAGCTCATTTGCGGACTTTCGTTTACGTAGGCGTGTTTACTTAAGTGCCACACAAGTTAATACAACGTGGGTTCTAGCAATTTGTACTCAAGCCGAACCACGTTTCGCATGGTTCGTTACGTAGTCTTTCCTTGAAACATGATCTTGTTTATGACGTGATAACATGAAATCAAGAATTAGGGTATGATAAGTTAATGTATTCACGAAGCTTGGGTTTTAGTGAGACTTACTACTCTTGACGTGTCGTTCGAATGGGAAAAGATTGAGAACTCAAAGTGAAGCTCTTGCTTCCAGGCTTTGACCGAGAATCCTCTTCAAGCTTAAACCTAAACCCCTCTTTATGTGTCTTTGACTTACCACCCTAACTCTTAAAACGCCCCTTGAAATGCCTTAGCTTGAACACTAGTGGTTCTTGTGTGCTTATGCTTTTGTTACGAATCGAAACTATAGGAAACCGTATCAGTTTACTATAAGCCGTGTGTGGGCTAGAAAGGAACCAGAGTGGAGTTTATTTGCTAAGGTAAGTTGTGTGTTTTTAAATAAACACGTGACTCGTTATTTTAAGGAAGAATATGTGCAAAGCAACCATTAAAGGCCCATGTGTTTTAAGGAGAGTGTAATGTGGTCTTTAGTTTTTCTTTGTGGTGGTGATGTGGCGCTGTTGAAGCAACACAAAGGAAGGAAGAAGGGAAGTATTTGTGTTTGCTAGTTTCACATGTGTGTGCAAAAATCTTGTACAAACTTCTCCTTTAAGCCACAAGTATTCCCTAAACCATGTCCTAATACAAAGCCATATAAGTGGTTTAGGGTACCAAAGTACATGTATTAATGGTTTATGTGATGTACAAGAGATTTGTAAGATTTTCTTGGGTGGTTTGTGTGGGTGACGAGACGTTTTAGGGGAGGAAAACACAAGTTATAAATCTTGTGTAAGATTTACCAAGTACCTAGTTTTAATTGGTCTTAGGTTGTACAAGTTTTATGCTAGATTTCCTATGTTACACCGTCCTTGTTGGTATGAAGAAATGGGGATAAAATATTAAAGCTAGATTTTGTGAAAGATGCTACTAGACTAAGTACACATTCTTAGTGAAACAAATTTTTGTACAAGATTATGGGGGAGGGGGGGGGAAGAGATATTAGTGGGTGCTTTGTCTTGTACTCGTGTAGTGGGCTAGATGGGAAAAAGATCAAATTAAATCTTGTATCATTTTAATAGAGATACCCTTAGTACACTTCATCATTATGAATTAGATTTGTACAAGGGCTTTGCTTAACTTAAAATCATCATTCAAAATTTCGAAAATTCCTAAATGTTACAAAAGGTCATTTGGTTATTATCCAATGTGTAAATGTTAGTTAGGGGACACTAGTACTAGTTTTAATTAACCAAGTGATGTACATGTACCTTGGAAGATCATTAAGAGATTTCTAGGATTTTCTTAGTTGTTTTAGTCCCATAATTCGGCACTAGTGGGTATTAACACAAGAATTGATAGTTTTTTGTGTTTAAGGATTAAAAAGGTGGGTATTGGTTTGAGTCTAGGTATGTCTGGGTATTTCCGGGGTGTGTCCGAATGTATTTTCTTGTGAAACGTAAACCTTTTACGTGACCAATAAAAATAAAATACTCAATGTTAATAATTATCTTATTAATAATTATATATTACTTGGTTGATGCAAACCTTAACTTATTTGATGACCGTTTACATTAAATGATTACTTCTGGTCTATGCGATTTAGCTTAAAAGTTAATTTAAAAGTAAACGCGTATCGGACCAAAATAAATAGTGACCAATAATAGGAGTCGTAAAATGACCAGAAATTGAGAAATGTTACAGTCTCCACCCGTTAAAAGAGCTTTGTCCTCAAAGCTTAAGACCTTGTAGTGGATGACGAAGCCCGATTTGTGAAAAGCTGTGGGTATTTTTGTTTGAACGAATCTTCACGTGCCCCGGTGAACTCAGGACCTCTCCTAGAGTTCCAGCGAACCTTAACCAATCGTTTGATCTCCCGTTCCATGATTTCAACGGGTTCTTCCACAAACTGGAGCTTATCGTCAACGTGAATTCCCTCTAACGGCATGACTAATGGTTCGTCAGCGTAACATTTCTTCAGGTTAGACACATGGAAAGTTTGATGAACTCTGCTCAACTCTTGGGGAAGTTCCAGCTTGTAGGCCACTTTCCCAACTTTGGCTAACACCCTGAAAGGTCTGACGTATCTTGGATTCAGCTTGCCCCGCTTACCGAATCGTACAACCCATTTCTACGGTAAGACCTTGAGCATAACCCTGTCCCCAACTTCGAACTCCATCGGCTTTCGCTTTCGATCAGCGTAGCTCTTTTATCGATCCTGAGCAGCTTGCATCCTTTGCTTGATCAGGACGATCTTTTCCGTTGTTTCTTGGATTAATTCCGGACCAGTCATTTGAGCTTCTCCAACTTCGGCTCAGCACACCGGTGATCGACATTTTCGACCATACAGTGCCTCATAAGGTGCGGCCTTTATGCTAGCGTGATAACTGTTGTTATATGAAAACTCGGCTAGTGGCAAATGTTTAACCCAGCCTTTGCCAAAATCGATCACGCAAGCACGCAACATGTCTTCGAGAGTTTCAATAGTCCTCTCGCTCTGGTCGTCGGTTTCTGGATGATATGCAGTGCTCATACTTATTTCTGTACCCAAAGCTTTTTGAAATGATTTCTAGAAATTTGATGTGAATCTCCCATCACGATCACAGATGATTGACACAGGTATTCCGTGTCTAGCTACTATCCTATTCAGGTATAACCTTGCCAACTTGTCCAATGGATCATTCTCCCTTATTGGCAAGAAGTGAGCAGATTTTGTAAGTCGATCCATAATCACCCAGATGGTGTCAAAACCTTGTGACGACTTAGGAAGCTTGGTGATAAAATCCATCGTGATATTATCCCACTTCCACTCGGGTATCTCAGGTTGCAATAACAATCCCGATGGCCTTTGATGTTCAGCCTTAACCCTTGCACATGTCAAGCACTTGCTAACATAGGTGGCGATGTCTGCCTTCATATTAGGCCACCAATATAGCTTTTTCATGTCTTGATACATCTTTTCAGAACCGGGATGGATAGAGTATTTTGACTTGTGAGATTCATGCATAATCACGGATCTTAAATCTCCATAGCAAGGTAACCAACTCCTGCCGTGTAAACATAAGGTCCCGTCGGCATGTGGTTCCAACCTTTACTTGGGTATATCGTTTCTGATCATACCGCCTACATCTTCATTCTTAAGATTTTTTTGTTTCAGGGCTTCGACTTGAGCTTCTAAAATTCATTTGGGAAGATTCAAGCCAATAGTCATAACCAAGGCTCAAACCCACAATGGCTCAATCCGTTCCTTACTGCTCAATGCATCGGCCACTACGTTTGCCTTCCCCGGGTGATAACGAATGTCACAATTGTAATCACTCAACAATTCTAGCCAACGGCGTTGCCTCGTGTTATTCTCCTTTTGATTGAGAATATGTTGTAGACTTTTATGATCGGTGAACACGGTGCATTTGGTTCTGTACAGATAATGTCTCCATATTTTTAGGGCAAACACTACCGATCCAAGTTCTAAATCATGAGTGGTGTAGTTTTTCTCGTAAACTTTTAGTTGTCGAGAAACATAGGCAATCACCTTCTCTCTCTGCATTAATACAGCGCCTAAGCCCTTGTGTGACGCATCACAATAGACCATAAAGTCTTCGCTCCCTTCAGGTAAAGCCAGAATTGGTGCACTGCACACATCTTCTGCTTTATTAACTGAAAAGCATTCTCTTCCTTTTCACCCCAGTCGAACTTGATTCCTTTCTGACTAAGTTTCATCATTGATTTAGCAATCTTCGAAAATCCTTCGATGAACCTTCGATAGTAACCAGCAAGACCTAAAAATTGACGGATCTCCGTTGGTGTCTTAGGAGATGCCCAATCTTTGATAGATTCTATCTTGGCTGGATCCACATGTATGCATGTGCTATCAATGACATGTCCAAGAAATTGTACCTTCGGAATCCAAAATTCACATTTTGAAAACTTGGCATACAATTTCTCTTTCTTAAGCAATTCCAAAATGTCCTTAAGATGTTCTTCATGCTCTTTCTTGTCTTTTGAATAAATAAGTATGTCATTGATGAAGACAATTACGAACTTATCCAAGTAAGGCTTACATACTCGGTTCATGAGGTCCATGAATACCGCAGGTGCGTTTTTCAGTCCGAATGGCATAACCTGGAACTCGTAATGACCATACCGAGTTCGGAATGCCGTCTTTGGAATGTCTTGCTCTCGTACTCTAAGTTGGTGATATCCTGATCTCAGATCTATCTTCGAATAAATACTGGATCCTTGGAGTTGATCAAATAAATCGTCGATCCTCGGGAGTGGATAACGATTCTTCACTGTCAGCTTATTCAACTCCCTGTAGTCAATGCACATCCTGAATGACCCATCCTTCTTTTTGACAAACAAGACCGGGGCTCCCCAAGGTGAGGAACTAGGCCTTATGAATCCTTTGTCGGAAAGCTCTTGTAGTTGCTCCGATAATTCCTTCATTTCGGATGGAGCCAATCGATACGGTGCTCGAGCTACGGGCGCGGCTCCTGGAATTAAGTCGATTTGGAATTCCACTGGTCGAGCCGGAGGAAGACCTGGCAAGTCCTCGGGAAACACTTCAGGAAAGTCTCGGATGATTTGTACATCCTTAATTTGTTTTCCTTCCGACTTGTCCTCCTCTTTCTTGGCGGATATCTGCGCCAAAAAGACCTGGCATCCTTTTGCCATGTACTCCTGAGCTTTTGAATATGAGATAACTGCCAACCGAGATTCTCTCTCGTTGCTACTTTCGTTGCCACAAAAAGTCAAGGTTTCATTCCCATAGGGAACTTGAACAAGTTTCTCATCGCACACGATCACGGCGTGACATCTTCTTAACCAGTCCATACCGATAATGACGTCGAAACTACCCAGTTCTACGGGCATTAGATCTATGTTGAACGGATGGTCTAAGAAATTTAATGTGCAACCTCGTATGATAGTGTCTATCCCGACTGTTTTCCCATCAGCTAATTTGACATCATAACTGTTAGCCTCAATTTATTGAGTCAAACAAGGAAGCTCGGTCACTCTACGATGGAGCTTCGGTCTTTAATGAGTTAATGTTGTAACAGGATAATATCGGGAATCGGGCTCGATAGATAATCTAATATTGTATATGTTTCGGGTTTAATCCCAAGCAAAACCCGAGCCCGGGTCCTAGTTAAATATCCCACGCGTCGTAGGGATATATATATAGATATTTTCCTAAGAAAATATCTAATTCTCATTTCTCAAAATATCTTTTTTCTAATAAATCTTTTTCTCTCATCTCTCTCTCTTCTCTTTCTCTATTCTTTGCTCTCTTTCTCTTTTCTTATTTCGATTTGTGTTTGTGTGTTATGAAGTGAAGTGGTAAATCGGGAACCTACAATTGGTATCAATCGCCTCGGGTGGAAATCGTGTTTTTTTTGTTGTAAGCCTATTAGATTCGGAAGAATTGGTTGTTTCATCATTCGGTATATTTGTTTCTTTTGTTATAATTCGGCTCATTCAAAGAGAAAGGCAAGCACGAGTTGTTGGTTAGTTTTGGGGTCCAAAACACGTTGTTTTTTTTCGCATCGGTTGAGGCAAAAACACGTCAAGGAGTTTTACGCTTTTTTGTGAAGAACAACCGAACGAGCAGTAAAACGAGCAGACCGAACTAGCGGAATCGAACGAACGGACGAATTTCCGACACGAGCGGACCGAACGAGCGGAACCGAACGAGCGGACCGAACGAGCGGAACCGAACGAGCGGAACCGAACGAGTGGAATCGAACGAGCAAATTTTTTTTGGACCGAACGAATTTTTTTTTAAAAAACTTGTGTGACGAAAAGGGTTTCAGTAAAACAGCCATAACTTTTGATCCGTAAGTCCGTTTTAGGCCCGTGACCTCTCAAATCGAAGAGAAAAACGTGACGGATCACGTTGTAAACTTACTTTTGTTGGTTAAGGGATTTTTCGAGGCTCCGAAAAGCATGTTTTACCATGATTTATTGACATTTTTCAGTTTTTGGAATTTGTGTTAGACTGGTTTTTGTTCTAGCTTACGGCCCATCTGTATTTTTAGGCCCGTTTCAGCTTGGTGAGCCTATTTAAACAAACAGCTTTCACCCTAGCTAGAAAATTATCTGTTTTTAGACAATTAAATCATTGGCCGCTGATTCCGAATCAAATCATTCACGGTTTTCTATTGATTCTGTAAAATCCCGTTAATTCATTTATCGGTTTTAATCATAGACGTGTAAAATCCCGTGAACGTGAATTGCTTACACAACCACAACTTCAATCACATCATATCCACTTAAGATCCAACAAAATCTTTCACACTTCATAATTCACGATAAAATGGGAACAAAGGTTACTTCATCTTCGGGTTCAGTTTTAGAGGAACCAGAGATACAGAAACTGCAGATGCAAGCAAAGATTTTCAAAGAAAACTCCTTGAACAAATTAAATGCACTTAAATCAACCGCTCAACTTCTCGAAAATCAGAGTATATGGTATCAACAAGCTTTTGCACGACTCTTTGGTGATAGTTTCAGAACCTTCACGTTTCAGTTATCTCAACACATGAATAACTTAGAAACACTTCTCAATGCAGAAACACTTCACGAGATGGATTCCAAATCCGCTCTAAGTGTGATCAAAGTACAGTTTGAAAGGTTCATTAACTCTGATAGTTAAAGCCTCTCGATATTTAATTCAGATCTTTTTCATCAGATCGAGTAAGTAATAGAAACCTTCAGAGATTACACTAAAATGACATCTCAAAACATCAAGGAGACAATCATCCAGAACATGGGAACTCATTCGAGCAATGTATAATAGAAAGAGGCAAAGTCATGAGCAAGAGCTTAAGATGACGTTGAAAAAGTTGAGTGAAAGACAGTTGCAGATTCAACAGTGCAAGGTTCAAGAGGTTCAATCATCGGTTACAAGTTCAGGAGATGAAACAAGCAGTAGGATTGTATCAGATGAAGAGATTGAAAAGAAGGAATTGGAAGCACATTACGGTTTCATGGCAAAGATTCAGGAAGTCTTACCTGCAGAATCAAGTTCTATTGATACGCCATTGGAACAGGTACAAAATCATGATGAAAGTAATGTGTTTGCAAATGAAAGACGACATTCTGAGCAACCTGAATCCATTAACGACACATATGTTTTGGAGAAGGATGATAGCAATGTCATTCCTGATTCATCAAATATATGTACTAATGATAATCAGGTTGATCAAAATGCGGCTGAATGTGTTGATGAGCGTGCTGCGCTTGCTAATTTGACTCTTGATACGGAGGAAAACAAAACGATACAAAAGCAATTAAAGAAAGCAAACGCATCATTGACTCAAGAACTGAAGGAGTGCAAAACTAACCTTGATGAGACTAGTAGGGCTCTGGGGGAGGGGCTACTTAAAATGGGGGGGCGTCGGGGATAGTTCTCTGATTGCACTTCAGACCAAACAGACTGAGCTTGAGAAGTACACGGCCCTTAATGACCTAACGAGTGATTATAAAATACTTCAAACAAAGTTAAATGAAACTCTAGGACTATTAGCTCTTAAAGACATTGACATAAAAGAGGGTTTAAAAACTAAAACCTATGAAATTTCAGTTGTCAATCAGAAACACGATGAGCTAGTCAAAAAGAGTCTGTTAACTTAGCACATCTTGAAGGTTCAACTCAAGAAGAAAAGTAAGGTTATTTTGGATTTAAAGGTTAAGGAAGGAAAAGACATTGAACGATGATTGGAAATGGATAACAAAATAAAGTTTTTAAATGAAATTCTGTTATAAACGCAATCAGTCAATTCAAACCATTCACATGTTAGCACCCAAATGCGCAACGTATCATGGTAGATCAACCTTTGCTAATCCAAAGTACCTCAAGAAAGCTCAATCTGATAAGCCTCGTTTGTATGAGATCCCATATGATACTTCTGATCCTGCAAACAGATTTTGCCCCGATGGGGAAGAGACAGTGACTCTTGAAAAGGAGAGTAGATCAAAATTGGATAAAGACACAGTGAAACCATATAATTACACATATCAAAACAGTCTTTATGAAACTTTCAAACCACCATCCAAAGCCAATCTTGATCAGTTTGAAAAGCGCTAAAGAAGTTAGGAAGACTAATGTGGAGGAAAAAGTTTGTCTAGGACAAACCCAAAACATATGCTAAAAAACGTTGGCTTTCTATCCATGAGTCTAAATCCATTAGTAAAAGTAGGACTACTTTATAACGAATGAACAAAACACTTCAATCATTTTGAGGAACAATTTGTCAACAAACTTGGTCTAATTATTCACTAGTAGTGCATTCCTAACCCACTGCAAGAGTATGGGAAGTTTTGATTCAAAATCTTATTAATGCCTCTTTCAGACCAAAACAATACTAGACAGTCATTGTTTTTATTCATGTCTAAAAAGAGGAAATATGACGATTTGGATTCGTTAATTTCCCTTTAAAAAGGAGCTTGTACGAACTTGAATCAGAATAAGGGCTATTTTTCAAACATTATAATGATCTACTTCTCGAAGAGTGTGTAGTCTAAAGATTTTACATGTTCGTATTGCATTCGGCTGTCTGATTTAAATGCTAAATTACTGAATTGCAATTGCTTATTATCTTCATAAAGTCAAAGAATGTGAATGTCTTGCACAAAAGCTTTCGAAACAAACTGAATCTGTTAACAAAGAAGTTCATAATAATTTGTTAAAAAGTTTTTCTAAACTTGAAAAACACTCGATTTCTCTTGAACTTTCTTTACAACATTGTAAAGAACAGATGAAAAACAACCCAGTTTGCAAAGAAAATGCTTCAAATGTATTTCGAAAAGAACGTGAACAATATCATGAAATACAAGATTTGAAAGCTCAAATGCAAGACAAGAACATAGCCATAAGTGAGTTAAAGAAACTCATCGAGAACTGCAAGGGAAAGTCTGTGGAAACTCAGTTTAATAAACCATCTGTTGTTCGACAACCAAATGCTCAACGAATTCCAAAACCATCAGTTTTAGGAAAACCGACTCCTTTTTCAAATTCTCCTGAAATGAGAAGTTTTCAAACGAAATAGTCGGTTAATAAAACTAATGTGTCGGATGGTTTGTTTAAACAAGTCACTCAACAGAATTTGCCTCAGATTAGAAAACAAGTAGTTCGAAACACCAATGTGATTGCACCTGGCCCCTCTAGGAATTGCCCAAAGCATGTGTCACATCAGTCACCAAGGGAAAAAGTAGGCTCAAATGACATGGTTCATAACTACTACCTAGAGAAAGCTAAGAAAAGTGCACAACTTCAGAAAGACAAAGAAGTGAATGGAAAACCTAGTATGATTGATCCTGCTAGATTACCCAACACTGCTAATGGTTGCAAACCAAAACCTAGGAATTGGCAAGCATCAATGAGTAGTCGGGTTTCAAACAAAGATGTTCACTTAGGAGAACATAGGAAACAAAAGCCTTTCTTGAAGTTCAAAGACTTGCAATGTCCTACATGCAAAAAGTGCCTTTACAGTGCAAATCATGATGAATGCGTCTTAGAATACCTCTCAAGGTTAAATCCTCGTGCCTCTGCACAGAATAAGGATGCAAAATCCCATAACACAACAAAGAGATATGTGCCCGTTGAAAAAACAAGTGAATCTAAGAAACCAGAAAGACTGATCCCCAAAGGACATAGGTTTTCACACAAAAAGACTACCACTGTCCCTGAGAAAACAAGGTCTCCTAAATCTTGTCTTAGGTGGCAACCAACGGGTAGAATTCTCAAGACTGTTTGTCTTAGGTGGGTTCCCACAGGAAGGTTATTCAACTCTTGCACGAGCAAGGTTGAAAGTGAACCCACACATGGTTCAAATGTAGATATCTATCATATTCATGCATGCAAACAAACTCTGGGTTTAAGTGCAGGTACGTCATTCAATGGTCAAAAGCAACAACGAATTGACCTAAATGCAGATGCACTATACAATGAAAAGCAGGAAAATCTCAGAGTGTGGTTGCTGAAATTTTTGATATCTAAGAAACCAGTGCCAGAATGGTTTCACAAAAGATGAGCTACATCAAATGATGTCTGATCACAACAGTTCAGACCTCGCACCACAACGACAAGATGGTGTCTGCTGAAAATAACACTTCAGGCCCCGTTCCTCAAAGTTTAAATGACGTTTGAACAACGCAGTTCAAGCCTCGTTCTTCATCGATGACGACGTCTGCTAAATCAGTTCAGCGCTAGTTCATCATCAATTGACTTAGATCATAACCGTTCAGAACTCGAATTAAGACCACAGCAATGAACCAATCAAAGTTCAAAGTAGGTTCCAAATGTTGTTCCTTAAGCAAACAAGAAAGCTCCATCAAGCGGAATTAATCTTCCACCATCATATGCAATGTCTTTCGAGGACACAGGTAAATATATACAAAACAGAAAATCAAGGGGGAAAATTTTTCCAAAAATATTTTCTGACATGTGTAAATGAAGTTCCCGAGCGAGAGTTTGCAAATCGTTTCCAAAACATGTCATTTAATTTTCTAAATGGTATATGTGCAAATAATCCGTATCCATAACCCGGGACTTCAATTAAAGGAAGGTTTATAACTATATCCTCAAACAAGGAAACTTAACCGTTTCTCGGTTTGAGCTGTTCCTTACAAGACTCATCAATTTCTTTCGCTCAAGAAAAATTTCGGATAGTGTATGTTTCAGTGCGACTTACCTTAGGTTAGAGAGAAGTCCTCTAACATTTGGGTTTTTCAAAAAGTTGAACACAAATTTTTTCAATAATTTCTCGATGAAATTCATTATCTTTCAAAATTGTTGTGTTTCAAAACTCACCCTCACAGTATTTTCAATATAACAACAATTTTTCACTTGGTCCTATTTTTGAGGGGGTCGGTTTTTCGAAAAAAAACAAAGTTTTAATGTTCTTGGATACATCCTAACGACCATTTTATGTATTCAAAACATTACTCAAATGTTCCAAACCATTCTGCTGATATAATATTTTCTCCCACAGATTTTTCAAGACATATTTTAATCACAAGTATTTCAAAAACTACGTGTTTATTTATTTAAAATTAAGGGGAGGGAGGAAAATGTATTTAAAATACTGATCTAAATGACTCAAAATGGTGCGGAAAGAAAAGGTTTTTGGTTCGATCTTATACAACAACATTCTTATTTCAAACGTTCTGAAGTCCTAGGGGTTAGGTTAGGAATCAATCCTATGATCCAACCTCAGACGGAGGATCTACCAAGGATAATTCCAAAAGTTAGAAATAGCAGTCTTTAGGTATGATTGGAGATAATGTTTGGGAATAATGACCGACTAAGATTGAGCTAACATGGAACAATCACAACAAGGTGTTAGTAATGAGGTCTTGGTAAGAATGAAGGCGTTTTGAAGAAATTAAACAAGAAATGTATAATAAAGGGTTAAAGAAAGAAGCTCCCACAACTTAATGGCCTCGAAACATGGGTCAATTCATAACTATCAGACTCACAAGATGATTGCTTGGTATTGGAAAACGACATCATGGACCCAGTGATGAATGCACAACCATATCCAGCATTCGGGTTTCTCTCAAAGATATTGTATCATTTGTCACGGAGTTACACACGTTATCTCTTGACATCTCACTCTTCGAGATGTTGCTATTAATGGTGCAAATGCTCCAGCTCGAGTACTAAACCCAAAATGCACTAAACGAGTCTAGAGCCAGAGATAAATCAAAATCTCTAATTAGGACACATTCTATTTTCAAACACTTGTTGAACATCATCAAGTTCACCAGCTTGTATAAGAGTCCTACGCAAATATCATTGTGATATTTGCAGAACATTCAGAGTGATACTTTCTTTAGTCTTCACAATGATGAATGGAAATCCTCCAGTGTCATCTCAACAGCCATGGGTAGGTAACTTGCGAGATTCTTTATGAATCACACTATGTGACAACTGGATATCGATTTTGGTCAGTAAAATGAATTGTACGGTTGATGAATTTTGATATGTAAAAAAATGACACTCACGATGTGTGACAAAACACCTCTTTACCGGAGTGACACTTCGAATTGATTTTCAAAATCAATTTTCTTCGTTTTTACTACATAAACCTCCAGGTCAAACAGTTGGTAACGACTAACCTCAATCCCATTCAAATGCTCAATTACAAAGACAATAGATCTAGGAACGCTCAAGATTGAAAGACACAGACTTCGCTAACTCTGATTTGAAGCTTTCAAGATTATGCATAGTTATGCGCATGTTGGTCTATTTTTCGGTCAAAGAAATAAGATGAAGATGGCAAGACGATAAAGACAATGACAAAGGTCAAAGTCAATCGCAAAGCATGAAGAAAAGCCTTACAACATAAACGAAGACAAAGGACTTAAGAACATCGCGTTTATACAACAAAAGAATTCACGGATATCTTCATGAAGAAGTGTATCAATGAAAACTCATTTCGGGGGAGATGTTAGCCTCAATTTTATTGAGTCAATAACAGGACGTGTTCTTGTGTTCAAGACCTCACTTCAGGGGAGATTGTTAGCCTCAATTTATGAAGTCAAAATGAGAAGCTCGGTCACTTCCGATGGAGCTTTCGGTCTTTAATGGAGTTAATGTTGTAACAGGATATATCGGGAATCGGAAACTAATCGATAGATAATCTAATATTTTATATGTTTCGGGTTTAATCCCAAGCAAAACCCGAGCCCGGGTCCTAGTTAAATATCCCACGCGTCGTAGGGATATATATATATTTAGATATTTTCTTTTCAAAAAATATCTCATATATATATAGATATTTTCTTTTAGAAAATATCTAGTTTTTCATTAATCAAAATATCTTTTTTTCTAAAATCTTTTCTCTCTCAACTCTCTCTCATCTCTCTCTCCTTTTCGATTCTCTCTCTCTCTAGTTTCTTGATTCGTGGTTCGTGTTATGAAGTGAAGTGGTAAATCGGGAACCTACAATAACTATTATCTAATGGAGTTGGGACGATGTCAATCAGGGAACTAAATGCAGTAGATATAAAACTTCTATCGGCACCAGTGTCGAATAAGATAGATGCATAGTGGTTGTTTAAGAGGAACGTACCCGTAACGACATTGGAATCCAGGTTTCCCGATGCATTCCTCTCTTCTTTGCATTCACAACTGCATAAACCCAGCCTTGTGCATTCCTATTCCCTCCATCCTTATTCTTCAACTTAGGGCAATCTCTCTTGAAATGCCTTAGTGCTCCACACTCAAAACAACCATTCCCCTTGGGAGGTGCCCCATTGCCCTTCTGAGTATTAGCAATGTTTGTGTTACCAGTACTCCTGCAATCACGGGCAAAGTGCCTTACCTTGTTGCACTTGTGGCACTTCTAGGTGCACGGGCAATTGTGATGAAAATGGCAGGCTTCTTTTCGCCTGTCCCCATACTGTAGACCTTGACGACATTCTGCCTCTTAAAGGGTTGTTGTTGGTGACCATGGTTGTTTCTGGATGAATCATCAGCCTTCCTTTTATTGTCAGACTGCCTTTCTGCATAGGTAAAGAAGTTTCTGATCCATCAAGTCGTTGGCCAATTCAATAGTCTCATCCAACATCTTGGGTCTGGCAGATTTGACGTTCCCATAAATGTTGTCAAGAAATCCGCTGATGTACTTGTCAACCTTCTCGGTTTCGTTGGCAACAAACTTTGTACATATCAGGGTTAGCTCTTGGAAACGTTCAGTGTACGCTGGAACATCGTTCCCTTTGACCTTTAGGTTCCACAGCTCGATTTCTAATTTCTTGATTTCACCCTGCGGACAATACTTGTCCGTCATCTTTTTCTTAAGTACTTCCAAAGTCATTGCATATTTCTCAGGACCTAAGGTTCTTATCTGACCATTCCACCAAGTCAAAGCAGCACCTAACAGAGTGCAGGTGGTAAACTTTACTTGATTCTCTATAGCACAACCACTGATATTGAAAACTGACTCCATCTTCTCAATCCACCGAGTCAAACCGAACACGCCTTCAGTCCCCTTGAAGTTCAAAGGTTGACACTTCATGAAGTCAGCGTAAAAACAAGGGCGCGCAGTTTGCACGTTCCTTCGGTTATCCTCGTGTGAACTGTGGCTTCCTTCTCTATTGGTGGAGTTTCGCAAAAGAGCCTGGTCAATCATTGCTTGGATGGGTTCTGGAGTCATGTTGTTTGGGTTGGTGTTATTAATAGGGGTATTCTGTCCTCGTCTTGTCGCAAGTGTCATGATTCGTCTACAACACAAGAGGCAAAACGTGAGGTCATAATTATAACATAATATAATAATGTATAGATGAGGTAACAACACAAGATAGGTATATAGTAAAACATAACACATCTATTTCATTCATAACTTTGAAAAATTTACATGAAATAGTTGTCTGATTACACAAAATACAATAAAAAGGATCTAAGGCTATGCTAGCGGGGGAAAACCCCTAATACTTAACATGCGTGTACAATGACCTAGCAAGATGAAATGACATAAACCACTAGACGTGACTGTCTGCATCCCCTGAAGCATCCTGGTGATCCAGGATCCTAGCATCTGATGCTGGCTGTCTAGCTCTCCGCTGTCCTCACAGAGCTAGCAACTATGTCTGCATGTTGCCCATCTCTTGGATCATGTCTCTCATTACACGGAGAGTCTCTACCATCTATGCCTGACGCCTACGGTCAGTCTCTCGAAGCGCTGCTATCTCAGACTGCTGCATCTGAAAGCGAGTCTCATGTACATGATGCTGTGTCTAAATGAGAGTACCTTGTAGCTGTATTTGTGTCTGATATGCCCGGAGGTGGGTCTCGTGTGCATACACATGATCACGGTGGGTCTGAAGCTCCTGATGAGTCGCCTAACTCAATCCTATCGAGTGAGCCCAAGCCTCTCGGGAAGCATAG
>BQNB010065302.1:0-32919 GCA_026074375.1 Tanacetum coccineum | reverse complement strand
CAAATTTTGCAATTTTAACCCTATGAAAGCAAATCTAATTTTTCTAAGTCCTAAATGTTAAAAGAAAATTTTCTAAAAAAGATTTATATTTTTTTGACTTTTAAAAACGATTTTAATGAAATTAAATGATTAAAAATACTAAACTAATTATAAAAATTCTTAAAAAATTAGCAAAAGTGCATTGAACAGTGAAAAATCTAATAAAAATAAGGTGGAGAAAACAGCTTATCAAATAAGCTGTTAAATAAGCTAAAACAGCTTATTTAGCAAATGGGCTCAAAATGTCTATAAATAATTGATTTTGCAACTTAAAACCGAAAAAGACCCAAGGGCGAGTGGTAGAGGGAGTGTGTTGTGTAAAACGTTTGGTGAGTAGGGTAGAGGTCCCGGGTTCGAGCCTTGCTCACCTGGGGCTTCCCCTAATCCCAAACGTTTTTGTTTTCCATTTTTTTACAACTTTTAAGAGGACTTAAAAATAAGCAACTTTAACAAAATCACTTTTTTTATAAGCCAAAAATAAGCACAAAATTAAGCTGAAAAAGTAACAGAATAAGCTATACTATACTAAGTGATTAAATGCTAACTGTTTGCAATTTAAGCACTAAATAAGCAAATCAAAAAGAGAAATAAGCTAAAACAGATGATAAGCTATACTTAATAAGCAATTTTAAACAAAAATAAGCAACTAAGATAAGCTAGAATGGCAAATTCACTAAAAAGCTATAAAACTTTAAAAAATTTAAACTAAAGGCAAATAAGCTCAAATAAGCTCTTAACTAAAGGAAATAAGCTAAAGGGGACTTAAACTGGCCTAATAAGCTTTACTAAACCTAGAATAAGCAAATGCAATAAGCTAATAAGCCTAAATAAGCAAATTAGCTTTTTGACCAAAACTGATAAGCAAACAGCCTAAAGGGGACTTTTCTAGCTTATTTTTAAGCTAGAAAAAGGATCCTTATGGCTTAGTGGCTTATACCACTAAAAAGAATGGCTAAAAAGCTACAATAAGGGACAAAGAAAAAGCAGTATGAAATTCAAATAAGCACTTAAAAAGCTTAATGAAAAGGCTAGCTCACACAGATTCAATACATAGAAAATTTTCTTAAAATTTTGCAATTTTAACAAAACCAACTTTTAAGCATAAAAATAAGCACTTAAACAGAACCTTATGAACATAGGACCCACAAACAGATACCTCAAAGAACAAGAATCAACAATTAAAAAGCATTTTGAAATTCATAATAAGCCATAGAAAGCAAATGAAAAAGCTTTTTATTCTTTTTTCAACACTTAGCAAAGTTTTGATAGCTTTGGAAAAAATGCAAACCAAAAAATGCAAGCCTATTGTCTTTGTTTCTAAGGTGTTTTAACACTTTCATAAACACAAAAACATCATAAAAGGTCAAGATTCAAAAGCATAATCAAATAAGCAAATAAATTGAGCTTTAAGCTCACAGATTCAAACCTCAAACTCTTAAAACCTTAAAAATGAGATTTAACACTTAAAAACTTAAACAAACTGAATCTTATGACTAATCTAAGCTAAACTAAACTGACCCAAGAGTAAAAACTCATTTTGACCCAATTTTACCTTCAAAAACAGTTAAACCAAACACCCCTTTAAATCCTGTTTTGATATTTTTAAACTGATTTAAGCCACAAATTGTAAAGACCAGATATTAAATAAGCTATACTAACAATATTAAGCAAATTTAAACAACTAATAAGCACTCAGATAAGCTAAAACAGATTGTGCAAATAAATAAGCTATTTAAGGCAGAATTTAAGAAAACTTAAACAAATGATTTGCAAACTAAAAGCAGGCATTCATAAGCATCAAATAACATAAACAAGCATAAATAAGCAGCAATAAGCAAGAGATAAGCACAATAAGCAGTTTAATAGTAAAATAAGCTAAAACTTGGAAAAAAGAAACTTACAAAGGCCCTTGCTTAAACAAGGCAAACAATGCTCAAAAGAGCTTATCTACAAGCTCTAGCTTATCTAAGATAAACTAGTGGTGTCCATAAGCCCATCCAAATCCGGCTTATCATCCATATAAGCTGTGGTGTTTTTGGTGTGATTTCTTTTTGGTTTTTTGTAAAATTTTCTTAAGTACTTTATATTTAAATGAAAACATGTTTATAATATGCTTGCTTAAGAACTTAAAACAGCTTTTGAAAGGTTTTAAACAATAAGAAAAACAGTGATTCAAAACTTTACTTAAAAACTTCAAATTTTCATTAAGATTAAAAACAGGTTACAATGCTTGGAAATTGAAAGACAATAATTAAAAATGACTTGAAAACTAAAAACTAGGTAAAAACTAAGAAAAAACTAACTGCCCTAAGGGCTTACAATTGAGACCTATTTATACTAAGCCATTGAAGGTTCTAGATGTGTGCTTTCTTTGTGAGAGCTCATGCGGGTGTGTTTATTATGTGTGAGTCTTCAAAGAGCAATCTTGGCCATTGAAATTGAGTAATGCCCAAGTCTTAAGATCATAGCCCTTCATTTCTTGTCTTGTTCCTTGGACGAATGGAAATGTTAAGGATTGCCATGGTGTCATGTGGAGGGATAAGGTATGTAAAGGTGTCGGTCGACATAGGGGAGAAGAAAGGGGGATAGTGTTTTGTCTGGTAGTGAGGACAGGACACAACTCAGGGAGGAATGTACATGCTATCACGCAATTTTTGAAAAGATTTGGAACAGCGAATGGCAAAATGGTCCCTAAGAGTAGTGTATAAATCTTAGCATTCATAGTTCTTTGATAAGTGCAATCTTTGGTCCTTGAGGTTATAGTGATGTTTGCACCATTAGTCCTTAGAGGACTAACGGTGTAAAGGTTAAGGGAATGGGTACAGGTTTTACAGTTGGGGTTAAAGATGAGGTTATGGTCTGGGTTAGTTGTTGGCCGAGCTAAAATAAAAATGTGACTTGGATATCTTTATAATTTTTAAGGTATATAAAGATTTAGTATCATAAGTGGCTAAGTTCAGGCCCACTAGGTGGTAACGGTGCCCACTTCTTGATAAATTTATGTTTTCGGGTTCGGTTTTTCGATGCTTTTTCCAATGCCTTCTTCCCGGGTTGACTTTGACTTGACTTTTTTTTGTTGACTTTGACTTTTTTCTGTTGTGACTTCTCACGGTCCTTCGGTTCTCGTGCTCGGATTGTTTGTCCGTTTGGCTTCGATTTATGTCTTTTTCTTGAAATTCCGTTACCTGTAGCATAATCACAAATGCAAAACAATACAAATACAATAATAATATTTTGGGTACATTTTTTGTCATTTAATTCGTTTTAGTGGTTCAAATGTATGTGTAATTAAAGCACATACAATAATCCCTCATACTAAATATGACCGTGTCCTCACGCAAAATCTAATAAGTAAGCCACTTTAAAACAAAAATCTCCGATCCCCCCTCGACAATACCTCAAAAAGTTAGCAAGTGTTCAATCGAGGGAGATTAAAACATCAATAGTTGCGATCAAGCCCCCATTTTTACCATTCTTAAACATACAACTTATATCCTACATATTTTTGTTATTTTCGCTTTTTCTCATTTATTTAAAGCAACTAATTAACATATTTTGACTTTTGTTATGTTTCATAACCCGTTAGGATCATAGAACAAATGACATTTCGGATCCCCTAAAATCCCCAAAAAGAAAAAATTCATTCGCCCCAACTTTTCACTCATCGTTCCAAACCGAGCTTAAAAACGAAAGTCACCGTAAATATAAGTTAAGAAGGGCTAACACGAACTCATAATTGCAACTTTGTGAACTTTTTACTCTCCGCAATTAATTATATCTTAGGTGAAATGTGTCCATTTCGAATATTCAACTATGGAACACAACGCTTTGCAAAAGTACTATCTTCACGTTCCACCTGAAAATAATGATTTTGAAGGCAGATCAACCCCAGTAGCAACTTTCGTCTCGTCACATACCAACCTTGCGCTAAGTGACCAGCTTTTGACACCCCACAGAGACAGTATCGGAACCCAGAGACCTTTGGTTTCAAAAACTCGTAGTTCCCGTATATACATAGCTTATTTAAAAACTTAAAATGAAATAGTCAAAGTTTAAAAGCATATTTAAATTTAACAAAAAGAGATCTTACATTTATTAATTCACACTTAATATTAAACATAACCATGATACAATTGTAAACCACACTCGACCTTTTAAAGGCAGCAACACATCGATTGTGAGAGCCGGCAAGAACAGCAAAACGTTATCAGTCTCGAAGTTGTTATATTCTACTTAAGGCCCTTTCATTAAAAAGGATTAACATCGTTGTGAGCCGCAAAGTGCACAAACTTTTATCAGCCCACAGTTTATAATTATTACTTATCATTCTTTTTTCCATTTTTCATCATATTTTTTTATATTTCACACTTAAAGAAGACTTCTTTTTGGAAAATTTAAGTATAAATTTGAACTAAGACTAAAATTATTGCTATCAACTATATAAAAATTTAGTGATTTAACTTCTTAATGTCCAAAAATAGCACTCTATTATTAGTAGATCCGGTTAGAAGCTTATGGGAGAAAAGACCACAAATTACAATACATGAGCTCTTAAGATTTCCAAATAATCCTTGTTTAGCATCCAACTCATACTTAACTCTATCATTTTTCGTTCTTCGCGAATTTCGAGCAGCGCTTAGTCTAAAGTTAAGGTAACAAGCTAGAAGCTAAACACGCTCGATACGATTCCCCAAAATTTATTATTCTTATTCTTAACCCAGGCAGGAAAGAATCAAAATTGTGACCAAACACTTATTTTATTTTTGAAAAATTTTAAATTTATTTTCATTTTATTTGCGTATGTTGATGGAAAAAACACGATTAGTGAAAACAATACTGCAGGCACAATCAAATTCGATAGAGGTCCCCCCATATACGAGATTTTACCCATATGTCCTCAAGTATTTAAGAAGGTGCTCACGTCACTCTAAGCCGTTTATAGTATGCTTCTAAGATATACGTAGGCGATTAGAATTAGGATATTGATTTTCTCAAATGAACAGAGGATTTGAATGCACAGTGATCGCAGGACAGAAACGCACGAGCACGAGAGGCATCAAAAATTCCGGACAATCTGACATACCAACACAACCACAAGCAAAACAAGAATGGAAAAGCCCACTTCCTCACAACAAAAAACACTTAGTGCATTACTACATAATATTTAACTAAGATAACATAGGATTGCCTCCCACGAAGTGCTTGTTTACAGGGTCACTAAGCTGACCCAAGCCCCAAATTCATTTTGTCCTTGGGGAAGGTTTGGTAGAGTCCCAGACAACCACGGGTGGTATGGCCCCATACCAAATTAGTGCTTAATTTGATGACCTAGTTCACCTGAAAAAAAATTTGGCTTGGAGTGTTGAGAAACTCGACGGTGCATATGGAAAAGACATGGTGCAATGGTGAACGGGTCAGACCACGGAATTTAACTGCCAAGAAAAATCTTCAATCTAGAGAGTTAAAAGAGAGGAGTACTTGATCACCCACATTGAAAACAAGTTGTTTGATCTTAAAGATATGGATCCTCTTTAGTTTTCTCTTTATAGATGCAAGAGTTCTCAATACATATCACAGGAAGTTCATTTAGTTCTTTGAGTGGAAGCTTTTCAGTATCACTCCACGGTCGAAAGTGTCAAAGGTTTAGCATGCTTCAAGCCCAATAAGGCTTTGTGCTCGAGCTCGATCGGGAGATGGCATGCCTTTCCGTACACACTTGTATGGGAAACACCCGAAGGGTGTTTTGTAAGCGGTACGAAGCCAAAGTGTATCTTCTAATTTTATCCGACCAAAGAGCACGATTTTCGACTACGATCCTCTTCAAGAATATCTTCAGAGCCACGATTGGATACCGTCAACTTGCCACTTATTTGGGAATAGCGCGATGGAGAGACGGTGAAGTAACTCCCGTAATTAAGCATGAAACACTTTAGCAAAACAGTCAATGCAAAAATGGGTTCTCTGCGATCACTTATGAGAGGCACGAGTGCACCACGAATTGGGGGCCCCCGAAGAGGAGATTAAGAAATTTGCAACACAACTCGGGCGTCCTTGTGGGGAACGTTTTTTACTTCAACCCATTTTGACCAAGTAGTCGAGCGGCCACGAGTCAAGTGTATTTTTGTCTTTCCCTCGTATGACGGAAAGGCCCCATGAAATCGATGCCCCACACATCAAAGATTTCGCAAAATTTGATGGAATTTTATGGCATTTCATCACGTTGCAAAATTTTTCCTTAACGCTGACAAGTGTCACATCGGGTGACCAAGTCATGGGCATCTTGGTAAATAGTTGGCCAATAAAATCCTGAGTCAAAAACCTTTTTGGCGGTGTAGTTGGCACCCTAATGTCCCTCGGTGGGTCCACTATGGCAAGCTATGAGGATGTCAATAGCTTCTTGGCCCGCAACACACCGCCGTATCACCTGATCCTCACATATTTTGAACAAATAGGGGTCGTCCCAAAAGTAGTGTTTAACATCCTTGAAAATTTTGTTCTTTTGCTGGGACGACATCCCTTTAACAATGAAATTCTCGCGTGTAATTTTCAAATCGGCAAACCACGGTACGTAGTCACCACAAAAGTCCCCATGATAAGGTGTCTCGAGAGGAAACGTTTCATTTATCTCCTTTGGGTCGAGCACATTTTCATAAGGATTTTCTAATCGAGAAAGATGATCGGTCGCGAGATTCTCGGCTCCTTTTGTGTCAATTACTTTGAATTTGAACTCTTAAAGGAGGAGAACCCACCGGAGCAATGCGCGACTTGGAAATTATTAGCAATAATATTATGAGGCGGAGTGATCCGAATAACCACAATGCTATTATGTTCAAGATGAGTAAGGACATTTCCTTCTCCGTCCGTGGTGTAATGCGTTTCAGCCTCGCATATCATCTGTTTACTAGCATATGTAAAGGCCTAAAGTGTTTTATGAACGTTGCCCAAACTGCACCTATGGCAAAGTCGCTTGGCACGCACATAAGCTCAAAAGGCAAGTCCCCAGTCGGGGCAATCAATGATTGGAGCTTGCGGTAAAGTTTTTTCTTAACGTTTCAAAAGCTTGAATACATCTCATAGGCGGAGAAATGAACGAGTATTATTTCTCAAAAGATGAGTCACAGTCAGAAAATTTTGGAAAAATCCCTAATGAAAACCGTCGGTAAAACCGGACATGACCTAGAAAACTCCGAACCACATCCTTGAACGGTATGGGATAGGTACCTTAGGGCAATCAATATCGACTTGGCTTTATCGACCCACCAATCCATTTTGGAAAGTATTATGTGCCTAGGACAATCCTTCCTTCCTTACCATGAAAAAATGACGCTTTTCATCCAATTTAGACAAAGATTAGGTGTCTCACACCCTTATTGAGAGCAATCTTGTCCCACCAACGAGAGAGGCAATTTTGAATGAATTCCCAAAGACCGGAGAAGTCGTACCATGAAGACTATCTATCGTTTTTTTTATGCATGATTCATAAAGAATAGCCATCATACACATTTGGAACGTGAGCCCGATGCGAATTGCATAAGACGCCAAAAGGCATGCGACCGGTAAGGCGATAACTTCTCCATAGACACGATGAATGTTGTTTTTTCATTGATCCATGAGGGTCGATGGGATAATTTGAAAGTAACCCACAACCATCGATGAAAACAATAGTACTCGTTTCCCGCTAATACTCACAACATCTGATTATAAATGGTAGTGAAAGTGGATCTTTCGGTGCTTAGTTAAATTTAACTTTCTAGTCAATGCCATCCAACGCCAACCCATAACCAATGCGAGTCGTGATCAACTCATTTTCAACAACGTAAAGCCACCTATTTTTAGGATAACGCAATCACGGGGCATACCAAGGACTATCCAGATCCGGTTAAAATTAATCCGCGTCAAGAAGTTTTTAACCTCTTTTTGATAACATCGTAGGATTTATGGATTCACCCTCTTATGGTTGAACCGCCGTTTTATAGTCCTCTTCATAAAAATTTCGTGAGTATAAAAATTTCCTAGTTAATACCCTTTCATGTCAAGAATTTCCAAGCGATGGCTCGCTTGTGTACTTTAACAACCTTTATGAGAGCGCGCCTTTTTCCTCGACACCAATCTTTAGCAATTATATAACGGGCTAACTTTTTGTCACCCTTAAAAATGAGTACTCAAATGAGGAGTAAGTTGCCCTGAGTTCGACCTCGAGAGGTTCAACAATTTAAGTATTTATCATTTTTCTAGCTTATAAACTTTAAGTCCATTTTCGAATTTCAGGCAAATAAATTTCCTTTAGTGGGAGGGTGTAATGAATGGATCCTCATTGAGAATTGCTATTCAAGAAAGAATGTCCCCCTCCTGGTCATATATACAGTATCAACTTCTGATCGAGTTGTGATCACTTCGAGAGCAAGAAACATCACCTTCCACGAGAAGAAAATTCACTATCTCCGAAGGGGAGTGAGGGTCGAGAAGAGGTATAAACGATCGGATCATAATAAGGAGTAGGATTGCCGACTCAGCATCAAACATCGAAGAAACCGAAACTTCTGAATACTCACACAAGCCATATTGATGACGTCGAGTCGTAACCGAATTATCATCATACTTAGGAGGAGTAATCGTCGGAAAGTTTGAACAGATTGAAAGTTACGACTTCCTTTTCCAACACGAAGAGTTAATCTCTCCATCGTAAACACTCATCAGGCACGTCCGGTCTGTAAGAAGGAAACTCCGAGAATTAGGGGACTCGGGTTCGGCATCAAAGTCTATGACTCCAAAGGTCGGTACGCGAGAGAATATGAAAACTTTCCTAACTTTATAACGAGAACATCTCCGATACCGATCGGTTTAGGTTAATCGAACGGTCCGCAAGTTCAAGATCATACAAGTAGAGTGAGGTTCTAGAAGAGAAAAATTTTTAGTTCACACGGATAATGGCATGGAGATTATGCGAAGCCCAAGATCGCCAAGGTTAAGCATTCATCCATATCCGGGAAAATCACTAAACAATCGTATAGAAATTGTCGGGTCCTTCAATTTTTGGGTAACTTTTTGAGGAGAAACCGCCGTGCAATGTTCAATCAACAGTTCTAGCGAGCCAATACAAAACAATTTTTCTTTGTTACGATAAAACTCTTAAGTACGAGACAAATTTCAGCATGAAATTAAAAGCATATCCGCGAACTAATGTCAAAATGCAAATCTGAAATGAATTGGTAAAATTTTTCTCAATTTGAATGTTAGCTTTTCGCGATCATGTGGTTATTAAGTCTAGACCGATATGAATTGATGTTTCGGGTAAGGCTATCGGAGCACTAACCGACAACAACGGGCTCAGAATTTTGGTACGTAGGTTGAACTTGGACAACCAGAGGTAGACTCTTTGGTACTTCCGTTATTAGTATGTAGGCACCTGTGCCTTTGCACCTCGGTTTCACGTTCCACTACTGTAGGAGGAAAGAAGAAAGCTTAGTAAGAATCTGGTCCTTGAAAGAAACGCTACTTACGGGTAGTGATTGCTTTCAGTCACTTTTCTTCCGGTGTTAGCAACAGTGTTGCTAGGAAGAAACCCGTGACCTGAAGTAAGAGCGGTAGTTGGAATTCATGAACTTGGGTAAGCAAATCCTTAAATTGTCATAATTGATTTGACATGTTTTGGGGTTTTTTGGTTTTGCATATTACTCCATAAACCAGCTATCATTAGCTTTGAAGATAGTTTTTTGAAAAATCATCCTGACACACCCTTGTGTATGCGAGCCGGAGCCTGGTAAGGGATCTTGGTGAACCGGGTTGATTAATCAATCCGATAGGTCGATAAATAATAGCCTGATTATTATAATATTCCCCCGTTTTGTCTTGTAACGTTTTGGTTATTTCTAGTTTTTATGTAGATCTGGAGGAAAACCGAGAGTCGAATTTAATATAGCAATCGGGCTCGTAAACCGATATATCCTTGATAGAAATTAGCTGCGCGGCTTATGAAACATATTCTTGAATATTGTCACGATACCCGTTGCAATCGATTGCGGAACAATTTCGGGTAAGAAATGAGCATACCACCGCAATTACAACAATTTTCCTCGACCCTTATACGTAGTCGGACCTTGGAGTGTTTTCTTATCGAGAATGTACAGCATTCCACCATCACTTTAAGTTTGGCAACATCAGAGAGAAATACAAGGGGTAAGAATTGCTGTCGCAAAACTCACTTTGCAATACAACGGTTGTTACTGAATTAAAACGAACTTGATTTGCTCTCAATGATTCGTAGCACTCACCGTCATTTTATCCAAAAAATTAGCACCCGCAGCGGAATACAACGAATCTTGATCATTAGAGTTCGAAGCAATTATAAAAGGGTATCGGAGTTGATGTAATTCCTGAAAATCCTGAATGGTGGGCATGCCCGAAGAAGATCGTGAATCGGCCCCATCCTCATAAAAAGTTTCATCAAATCGTTAGTTGAAATCTCGTGATTTCATTCGGAAGATTAATTGTTTTAGAAGAGTGGAAGAAGTTGTTTAAATTTCGAGAAACAAGATCATCCCATGTAAGAAATCGGATTGAGAGGGTTCTGTTTCAATCAAAATCCGGGCGGCACCACTCGAGGGGAATAGGAAAAAGCATAAGACTTAACCGCTACTCGTGACATTTCGGGAACTTCATCGTAAGAAAGTGATCATGTTGAAATAACGAATGTAGCATGAGGTCCTTCCTTTTGTCAGGTCCAAAAAATTTTTTATTTTGAACAGAGTAACGGGGAGCAAACCATGCTAAGCTCAAAGTTGTCCGCTTGATCTCGGGAACCACGATGGCATCCTCGTAACCCTCGTTGGTTGCTTCGAGCAATTAAGCATAGTACGATTATCGGTCCAATCTAATCTACGGAGGAAAGCTTGATTTACCAATAGGTTCCACAAGATTAAATGTTTCAACAAGAAAGTCGGGTGGGACTTTTGTGTTGACGTAGAATTCAATTGAAACCGAGTGCGCATGCACTAAAATGACAAAAAGAAAATTTATAACTATTTTTTCTTTTTTATATATTTTTTTTGGTTTTTCAACAATGTATTCACAATATATTTTTTCATAACAGACAATAGGATAAAACACTTAAGGCCTAAGAAATCAACTCACTTCTCGTAGCTCTGTCAAAGAGAAAAACGCACAAGAGAGCGAGGAGTAGAAAGCAGCGCAAAGCTAATTAAAAGTATCTTTCTCCCTTTAGGTGTAGTTCCTTGAACGACTCGCCTTATACCACCCTTAAGTTTGATTATCTTTCAAAAACGTGAACCGTCCCATTGCGAGTGAACAAAAGGTAAGTCTTTGATCATCTTTCGAGAACTTATGAATATAAACTTTCAGTAGAAAGAAGTAATAGATAAATGATAGGTGAATTTTTAATTTCTTTTGTAGGACATGTTTTTAAATATGATTGGTTTTTTTCTTATATTAATAATAAAAAAATAAAATAAAAAAATCTTTATTGTATTTTTTTTATAAAAAGAAAATTAAGCAAAATAACTTCCACAAAAAGAACGAAGGATCTTCAAGCACACAATCTTCAAACGACAACAACAATCGTATACAATCCTCCCCGCAGCGGCGCCAAAAACGACAATCTTTAAACTCACCTTTAATATCTATATATATTAATATATATATAAATAAATAAATATAATATATAATATATAGGATATATATAGAATAATATATATATATAAATAATAACTATATATAATAATAAGATAGTCAAAAATCTCATTGTAATAAAGCCGAAAGTATATTCTCCGGTCATTATAATCCCCAACGAGGAATGCAATTGAGAAAGTCAGGAGTCGTTTTGATAATCATGCCTTGAATGGAACAAGATTTTGAGTTGGTTTTCAAAAACTATAGGAAACATTAAGGCAATTTAATACTAAAAATATTAAGGCACACAAATTAAAAACTAAACTTGCAAACGCGGAATCCTAAAACGTACCTAAAACCCTACTTTATCAAAATTAATCTAAAAAATCTTTTTACTTTTATAAAGTCTAAAATTTTAACCAAAATGCATAGACAAAGAAAACTAGACCAAAAACGAAGTGATTTAAGCTTAAAAAACCCCAAAAGACGTGAACGGGATTCATCCCCTCTTTCAAAAAAATCAAGATTAGCAATTTATAACGCCTACGAACAGCAAATCTAATTTTATTCTAAAAGATAAACCCTAAATGTTAAAAGAAAATTTTATCTAAAAAAAATTATATTTTTGACTTTTTTAAAATTTTTTTTATGAATTATAAACGATTTTAATGAAATTAAATGATTAAAAATACTAAACTAATTATAAAAATTCTTAAAAAATTAGCAAAAGTGCATTGAACAGTGAAAAATCTAATAAAAATAAGAGGAAAAACAGCTTATCAATAACTTTAAATAAGCTACACACTTATTTTTGCACAATTGGCTGCAAAAGTCTATAAAACTTGATTTTGCAACTAAAACCGCAAAGACCCAAGTGGCGAGTGAGGTGGGGGAGGGGGGGGTGCGTATTGGGGGGGGGGGGGGGGGTGGGGGCAGGAAGAGGGAAGTGTGTTAGTGTAAAAAACGTTTGGTGAGATAGGTGTAGAGGTCCCCGTTCGAGCTTGCTCACCTGGGGCTTCCCCTAAATCCAAACTTTTTTGTTTTCCATTTTTTTATAACTTTTAAGAGGACTTAAAAATAAGCAACTTTAACAAAATCACTTTTTTTTATAAGCACAAAATTAAGCTGAAAAAGTAACAGAATAAGCTATACTATACTAAGTGATTAAATGCTAACTGTTTGCAATTTAAGCACTAAATAAGCAAATCAAAAGGAGAAATAAGCTCAAACAGATGATAAGCTATACTTAATAAGCAATTTTAAACAAAAATAAGCAACTAAGATAAGCTAGAATGGCAAATTCACTAAAAAGCTATAAAACTTAAAAAAATTTAAACTAAAGGCAAATAAGCTCAAATAAGCTCTTAACTAAAGGAAATAAGCTAAAGGGGACTTAAACTGACCTAATAAGCTATACTAAACCTAGAATAAGCAAATGCAATAAGATAATAAACCTAAATAAGCAAATTAGCTTTTTGGCCAAAACTGATAAGCAAACAGCCAAAAGGGGACTTTTCTAGCTTAAAAATAAGCTAGAAAACAGATCCTTATGGCTTAGTGGCTTATACCACTAAAAATCTTGGCCAAAAAGCTACAATAAGCAACAAAGAAAAAGCAGTTTGAAATTCAAATAAGCACTTAAAAATCTTAATGAAAATGCTAGTTCACCCGACGCTTAAACGACTTAAAAAAATTTTTGCAATCTTCACAAATAACCACTTTTGAGCTTAAAAATAAGCACTTAAACAGATCCTTATGACTATATAACCTACAAACAGATTAAATCTGGACCTCAAAGAACAAGAATCAACAATAAAAAAGCATTTTGAAATTCACAATAAGCCATAGAAAGCAAATGAAAAAGCTTTTTATTCTTTTTTCAACACTTAGCAAAGTTTTGATAGCTTTGGCAAAAATGCAAACCAACAAATGCAGGTCTATTGTCTTTGTTTCTAAGGTGTTTTAACATTTCATAAACACAAAAACTTCATAAAAGCTCAAGATTCAAAAGCATAATCAAATAAGCAAATAAATTGAGCTTTAAGCTCACAGATTCAAACCTCAAACTCTTTTAACACTTAAAAACTTAAACAAGCTGAATCTTAGGACTAATCTAAGCTAAACTAAACTGGCCTAAGAGTAAAAACTCATTTTGACCCATTTTTACCTTCAAAAACAGTTAAACCAAACACCCCTTTAAATCCTGTTTTGATATTTTTAAACTGATTTAAGCCACAAATTGTAAAGACCAGATATAAAAATAACTAAGCTACAATAGTTAAGCAACCTTTAAACAACTAAATAATCACATCAGATAACAAAAACAGATTATGCAAAGTTTTATAAAGCTACTTAAACAGAATTATACAGCAAAACTTCAAACCAATGATCTCTAAACTACAAATCAAGCATAATAAGCACTAAACATCATAAACAAACATAAATAAGCTAATATAAGCAGGCAATAAGCACAAATAAGCAGTTGAATAGTAAATAAGCTAAAAATAGAAAGATGGAAAACTTACAAAACCTTTGTTTAAACAGGGCAAACAATGCTCAAAAGAGCTTATCTACAAGCTCTAGCCATATCAAAGATCAAGCTAACTATGTCCATAAGCCATCTAAATTTTGGCTTATCTCCATTAAGCTGTGTAGTTGAGGGTGATATTTTTTTTCTTGTGTTTTTTGTAAAATTTTCTTAAATACTTTATATTTAAATGAAAACAAATTAATAATATGCTTAAATAAGAGCTTGAAACAGCTTGTGAAATGCTTTTAACAATAGAAATTCAAAGATAACTTAAAAACTCAAATTCTCATTAAAGATTAAAAAGTTTACAAGGCTTGAAAATTGAAAGAACACTAATTTTAAATACATAAAAAAAAGCGTGGAAAATTACACTAGTGAAAAACTTAAGTAAACACTAACTAAAACGCCCCCAGGCTTACAAATGACTCTATTTATATTAAGCAATTAAGGATTCTAGGCCTTGTGCCATTCTTTGTGAGAGCTCCTGCGGGTGTGTTTTGTTGTGTAGACGCCTATCAAAGAGCAATCTTGGCCATCGCAAATGAGTAATGTTCCAAGTCACATACTGATCTTAGCCCATTCTTTTTTGAGCTTTTCTTTGCCGAATGACATGCACAGGGATTGCCAAGTGTTTCATGTTGTGATAAGGTGGTGTAAAGGTGTGGTAGAAAAGGGAAAAATAGGGGAACAGTGTCTTGTCATTTTGGCAGGTAGTGAGGACAAGACACACGCAGGAAAATGACAGACTCGGCAGCAATTTCAAAAGTTTATTGAGATGCCAGCAATGTCCCTGAGAGAGTAAAACGTACCAAAAATACATTTTATTTGTATGTTTTGCATTTGTATTGTGCAGGAAACGGATATCCAAGAAAAGGACAAAATCAAAGCCAAAATGACAAAACCGAGCATGAGAATAGAAAGACCGTGAAAGAAAAGTCAAATCAAAGCCAAAGTCAAAAAGTCTACCAAAGTCAACCCCGACAAAGTTAAAGTCAAAGGCGGAACCGATATCGAAGAAATGTTAAATGGGCCAACCCGTACCCATCTAATGGGCCGGGTCAACCCATTTATACATTACATGAAGACTTATAACCTTAAACCTTATAAAAAAGCCCAAGTCCATTTTTATTATAGCCGGCCCAACAACTAGCCCAAACCATAACCACTTAACCCCTTTATAACACTCCCGTTTACCCCAACCCTTTTATCCCTTACACCGTTAGTCCTTAAAAGGACTAACGGTGCAAACAAATATAAAACTTCAAGGGCCAAATTTGTAAAGTACAAGGACGAAGGATGCCATACAACTATACACTCTCAGGGACTAAACTTGCCATTTTCCAATCTTCAAAATAGGGCGCGAACACTGTTCATTATCTCCCTGAGTGTGTCCTGTCCTCACTACCAGACAAGACACTATCCCTCTTTCTTCTCCCCTATGTCGACCAACACCTTTACACACCTTATCCCACCAATTGCCACTTTGGCAATCCCCTAACCCCCTATTCGTCCAAGGAACAAGACAAGAGATCAATGGCTAAGATCATAGAACTTGGGCACTACTCATTTTGGACGGCTTTGATGATTCTTGGATCCCTCTCACACAACAAACACACCCGCAGGAGCTCTCACAAAGAAAGCACAAGTCCTAGAATCTTCTTTTGCTTAGTATAAATAGGCTCATTTGTAAGCCTTTGACGAGGAGAGTTTTTACTTAAGTTTTTCACCTAGTGTAATTTTCAGCTTATTTTTAGGTCATTTAAATTATTGTCTTTCAATTTCCAAGCCTTGTAAACTTTTTAATCTTTAATGAGAATTTGAGTTTTTAAGTTATCTTTGAATTTCTATTGTTAAAAGCATTTCACAAGCTGTTTTAAGCTCTTATTTAAGCATATTATTAATCTGTTTTCATTTAAATATAAAGTATTTAAGAAAATTTTACAAAAAACACAAAAAAATATCACCCTCAAATACCACAGCTTAATGGATGATAAGCCAAATTTGGATGGGCTTATGGACACTACTAGCTTATCTTTGATAAGCTAGAGCTTGTAGATAAGCTCTTTTGAGCTCATTTGCCCTGTTTAAGCAAGGGTTTTTGTAAGTCTTTATTTTTCCATTTTTAGCTTATTTACTATTCAACTGCTTATTTGTGCTTATTGCCTGCTTATATTTGCTTATTTATGTTTGCTTATGATGTTTAGTGCTTATTATGCTTGATTTGTAGTTTAGAGATCATTGGTTTGAAGTTTTGCTTAAATTCTGTCTTAAGTAGCTTATAAACTTGCATAATCTGTTTTAGCTTATCTGAGTGCTTATTAGTTGTTTAAATTTGCTTAATATTGTTAGTATAGCTTATTTAATATCTGGTCTTTACAATTTGTAGCAGATCTTATTAGTCAATAGAGTCTAGACGGATATTGAATTGATGGGTTTCTATTAAGCTTCGGAGCACATAACGGTATCAACAACAATGCTCATAATTTATGGTATGTACTTATTTTTGGGGTTGGACAACCGAAGGTTGGACCCGGCTTAAGTACTTCTCGTTATTTGTTAGAGGCACCGTGTCCTTATTGTTACCATCGTTTTTATAAAATACTTTCCCACTACATTATGAGAAGAAGAAGAAGTAGTAGGTAATCGTAGGTCCTTGATAAAAACCGCCACTTCGGGTAGTGTATTGCTTTTCAAGTAACTTTTCTATCTCCGTGTTAGCAATGTGTGGCTGAGGAAGAGAACCCGAGCCCGATAGTAGAGGCGGTATTAGGATACATGAAATAGGTTAAGCAAATCGGATTAAATTTGTCCATTTGATTATTGCATGTTTTTAAGGTTTGGTATTTGCATATTTCTCCATATCCGCATCATATCTTTGATTAGTTTTTTTGAAAATCATCCTTTGACACACCTTGTGTTTGCGGAGCTGGAGCTTGGTAAGGTGGAGCTTGGTGAACCGGGGGTTGTTTAATCGGAGGTCGATAAATTTAGCCTTGGTTGTAATTATTCCCCCGGTTTTGATTGTAACAGTTTTGATTGTCTCCTTGGTTTTGTTGAACGGGAGGAAAACTAGGAGGTCGAATTTAATTAGTAATCGGGGCTCGGTAACCGGTATTTCCTTGATTGAAATTAGCCGCGGCGGCTTGGGAAACATATTCTTGAATATTGTCAAGATAAATGTTGCCATCTGTGGCGGGACAATTTCGGTAAGAATGAGCACCACCGCAAGTTCGGCAACATCAGGAGAAATACCGGGGGTAGAAGAGCTCGAACTCACTTTGGCAACAACCGGTTTGTTACGTGAATTACAAACTTTAGATTGCTATCAATGATTCTTAGGGAATCTCGGGGCGTTTTTCCAAAAGTACCACCCGCTGCGGTATTCAACGAATCTTGATAAATTAGAGTTCAAAGCATTATTGATAAGTATCGAGAGTTTATGTTAATTCCAAAAAATCCATGATGTGGGCATGCCCGAAGAAGATCGTTGAATTGGTCCCATGCCTCGTAAAAAAGTTTCGCAAATCGTTGTTGAAATCTCGTGATTTCATTTTGAGATTTGTTGTTTTAGAAGGAGGGAAAAATTTGTTGATGAATTTCGAAACAAGATCATCCCATGTAAGAATCGATCGAGGGGGTTCTTTTTCAAGCCAAATCGGGCGGGCACCCTCGAGGGAAAAACTAGGAAAGCATAAGCTTAACCGACGTACTCGAGACGTTCGGGAACTTCATCGTAGAAGTGTGATCTTGTTGAAATATCGAATGTGAGCATGAGGGTCTTCTTTGTCATGTCCAAAAAATTGTTTATTTAACAAGGGTAAGCAAACCATGCTTAAGCTCAAAGTTGTCCGCGGTGATCTCGGGAACAACGATGGCATCCTCGTAACCCTCGGTGGGTGCTTCGAGCAATTGAGCCATAGTACGATTATCGGCCATCGTAACTACGGGAGGAGCTTGATTTTCAATTGGTTCCACAAGATTAAATGGTTCAACAAAAGTCGGTGGGACTTGTTGTTGTTGACGGTTAGAATTACGAGATTGAGAACGAGTGCGCATGCACTAAAATATAAAAAGAAAATTTATACTAATTTTTTTTTGGTTTTTCACAAATGTATTCACAATTTATTTTAATAACGGACAATGAGATAAGACACTTAAACCTAATAATCAACTCGCTTCTCGGTAACTCTTTAAAGAGAAAAACGCACAAAGGAGCGGAGGAGTAGGAAAGCGCGAAGCTATTAAAAACCTTTCTCCTTTAGGGTCGTAGTTCCTAGGAACAACCCGCCTTATACCCCTCTTAGAGTTTGTTTAACTTTCAAAGGTGAACCGTACCTCGCGAGAGACACAAAAGGTAAGTTTTATATCTTTGGTTCGGAAACTTATTAATGATAATACTTCAATTTAAAGTATTATATTGATGGTGAATTTTATTTCTTTTTATGGACAATGTTTTTAAATTTTTGGTTTTTTGATTTTTTTTTACTTTATTTCACGATATATAGAAGATTTCTTTTTGAAAAATTTAAGTATAAATTTGAACTAAGACTAAAATTATTGCTATCAACTACATAAAATTTGTTGATTTAAGTTTAATCTCCAAAAATAGCACGTATTATTAGTCCGGTTAGGAGCTTATGGGAGAAAAAACCACAAATTACATACATGAGCTCTTAAGATTTCCAAATAATCCTTGTTTAGCATCCAACTCATAATCAACTCTATCATTTTTCGTTCTTCGCGAATTTCCGCGAACGCTTAGCCTAAAAGTTAAGGAACAAGCTAGAGCTCAACACGCTCGATCGAGTCAAAATTTATTCTTATTCTACACAGCAGGAAAGTCAAAATTGTGACAAAACACTTATTTTATTTTTGAAAAATTTTAAATTTTTTCATTTTTTTTTGGTATTTTGGTGGTAAAAACGGGATTACGTGAAAACAACGACTGCAGGCATAATCAAATCGATAGATCCCCCCATACTAGATTTAAACATTGTCCTCAATGTTTTTAGAAGGGTCTCTACGTAAATCCTAAGCCGTTTATTAATTATGCTTAAAGATAAACGTTAATCGATAAGATTTAGATATTGGATTTCCCAAATGAAGCTGAGGATTTAAAGATCGAATGATCAAAGGACAAAACCGCGAGCACGCGAGGCTTCAAAAATCTGGGACAATCCTGGACAATCACAAAAAACACAAGCAAATGAGAATGGAAGAGGCACACCTCCTCATAACAAAAAACACTTATTCATTACTACATAATATAACTACTAGGATAAGCATGGGTTGCCTCCCACGAAGCGCTTGTTTAGGGTCACTAAGCTTGACCCAATCCCTGATTTCATTGGTCCTTGGGGAAGGTTTAGAGATCTGGGACAACCATTTGTGGTACATCCCCTCCAAAGTAGTGCTTA
This sequence comes from Tanacetum coccineum, assembly GCA_026074375.1. Lineage (NCBI taxonomy): Eukaryota > Viridiplantae > Streptophyta > Magnoliopsida > Asterales > Asteraceae > Tanacetum > Tanacetum coccineum. The sequence continues at coordinate 13,308 of BQNB010065302.1, read as the reverse complement.
ATTCTATGACCGTTCACCTTGAAGTTTGGCCCGAAGTTTTGAGATAACTCGACGGTGCCATATGGAAAGACATGGGCAATGGTGAACAGTCCAGACCAACAGGATTTTAATTTTCCCGAGAAAATCTTCAATTTAGAGTTAAAGAGGAGGACTCGATCACCGACGTTGAAAACGCGGTTTTTGATCTTTGAGTCATGGATCCTCTTTGTTTTCTCTTTATAGATCAAAGATCACAATGAGTTTTCATAGGCCTGATCACGAATTCATTTTAATTCATTGAGTTGAACTTTTTCGGTGTCACCGCGTGTTACTCAAGGTCAAAGTTTGCATGCTTCAAGGCCCAATAGGCTTTGTGCTCGAGCTCGATCAGTAGATGACATGCCTTTCCGTACACGAGCTTATATGGAGTACACCCGATGGGTGTTTTTTTAATCGGTACGGAAGGCCTAAAGAGCGTCATCTAATTTGTCCGACCAAGAGGCACGGTTCTCGCCCACAGTCCTTTCAAGAATTCATTTCAAGCCACGATTGGATACCTCAACTTGCCATTGTTTGTGCGGTGATACTGCGGTGGAGAGACGGTGAGGTAAACTCCGTGATTTAAAGCATACTTTTGCCCAACCAACTGGGCATTGCAAAAATAGGTTCCAGACGATCACTTTGGATAGCACGAGGGGCACTGATTGGGCGAGATGAGATTTACAAAATTTGCAAATACTCGGGCATCGTTGGTGGGGAGCGCTTTTCGCTTCAACCCATTTTAACAAGTAATCAACGGCCACGAGTATGTGTTTGTTCCCTCGTGAAGACGAGAACTGCCCCATGAAATCGATGCCCCATACATCAAAGATTTCGCAAACTTGGATTAAATTTTAAGGCATTTCATCACGTTGCGAAATTTTTCCTTGACGTTGACAAGTGTCACATCGGGTGACCAAGTCATAGGCATCTCGGTAAATAGTTGGCCAATAAAATCCTGAGTCAAAAACCTTTTTGGCGGTGTAGTTAGCACCGTAATGTCCCCCGGTGGGTCCACTATGGCAAGCTTTGAGGATGTCAATAGCGTTTTGGCCCGAAACACACCGCCCAGATCAATTGATCAACATATATTTTGATCAAGAAGGGTCGTCCCACAAAGTAAGTGTTTAACATCCCCCTGAAAATAACTTGTTCTTTTGCTGGTTGGGACGATTCTCTTTAATCACAAAATTCCCCGCGTGGTTAATTTGCAAAATCGGCTAAACCACAGGGGTATTGAGGGTCACCATGAAAGTCACCATATTAAGTCGTTCTCGAGAGGAAACGTTGTCGAGCACATTTTCATAAGGATTTTCTAATCGGGAAAGATGGTCGGCCGCGAGATTCTTGGCTCCTTTCGTGTCAATTACTTTGAATTTGAACTCTTGAAGGAGGAGAACCCACCGGAGCAATCTCGCCTTGGAATCTTTTTTAGCAAAGAGATATTTTAGGGCGGAGTGATCCATATACACTATGCTTTTGTTCAAGATGAGGTAAGATCGTAATTTTTCGAAGGCATACACCACGGCTAACATTTCTTTCTCCGTCGTGGTGTAATGCGATTCCGCCTTGTTCATTGTTTTACTCTCATTTTTTTTTTTTTTGTATAAGGTGTTTCTTATAGGGCCTAAAGTGTTTTTCATGACTTTTCCCAAGACCCGCACCTATGGCAATGTCGGCTTGCATCGCATTTAAGCTCACAAAGGTAAGTTCCAGTCGGGGTTCATCAAATTGGAGCTTCGGTTAAGTTTTTCTTTTTTTTTAAAATAAAAGGGTTTGTTTTTTTTTTTTTTTTTGAAGGCTTCAATACACTCATTGCAGACAGATGAACGGAGTTTTTTTCTCAAAAAGATGAGTCATTATTAGTCGGGAGATTTTAGAAAAATTCTTAATGACACGTCTGTAGAAACCAGCATGACCGAGAAAACTCCGAACACACCTTGACGGTGGTGGGATGAGGTAACTTAGCAATCACATCGACTTTCGCCTTATCAACCTCAATCCCGTTCCTGGAAATCTTATGGCCAAGGATAATTCCTTCCTTAACCATAAAATGACTTTTTTCCTAATTTAGACAAACATTAGTGTCTTCACATCTTTTGAGCATCTTGTCCAAACAAGAAAGGCAATTTTCGAATGAATTCCCAAAGACTGAAAAGTCATCCATGAAGACTTCCATTGTTTTTTTGAATCATTATCATGAAAGATAGACTTCTTACACCTTTAGTACGTTCGCCCGGTGCATTACATAACCATATGGATGCGACGATAGCGAAAAAATCATTCCATATGGACTAGTGAATGTGTTTATTCTTGATATTTTGGTCGATGGGAATTTGAATAGTTAAAACGATGAAACATTGAGAAACATTATAGTTATTCGTTTCTCGCCATATCTCTCGAGCTTTTGTTCCATTAAGGTAGACGGAAACATGGTATTTCGGGGGGGCTTCATTTTAATTTTGGTAGTTAATGCATCACCCATCCCGTAACCAATCGAGTCGGGATCAACTCATTTTCATCATTTTCAACAACGGTAAATGCCACCTTTTTTGGGTACGCAATGTACGAGGCTTACCCAAGGACTATCCGAGATCGGTAAATTAATCCGGCGTCAAGAAGTTTTTCAACCTCCTTTTTGATGACATCGTGGATTTTCGGATTTACCTGTCTTTGGTGTTGGACTGCCGGTTTGTAGTCCTCTTCCATAAGAATCTTGTGAGTATAAAATTCTGGGTTAATACCCTTAATGTCGGAGAGTTTCCAAGCGATGGCTCGCTTGTGTGACTTCAAAACCATTATGAGAGCGGCTTTTTCCTCGACACTCAAGTCTTTAGCAATTATGACGGGCAACTTGTCGTCACCCTCCAAAAATGCGTATTCGAGATGAGGAGGTAAGTCCTTGAGTTCGACCTCGGGAGGTTCATCAATTGAAGATTTATCATTTTTAGCTTCACAAATTTTGAGTTCTTTTCGAATTTCAGGAAAATAATTTCCTTGAGTGGGAGGGGGTAATGATGGATCATCATTTAGAAATGCTTCAAGAAGAAGAATGTCCCCCTCTGAGTCGTAATAAGAGTGATCAACTTCCGGTGAAGTTGGATCATCTTCAAGAGCGAGGAAAGCGTCGACTTCCTCGAGAAGAAAATCACTATCCCCGAAGGGAGTGAGGGTCGGAGAAGAGGTAGAAACGATCGGGTCATAATAAGGAGTGGGATTGCCACTCGCGATCACATCGGAGAAACCGAGAACTTCCTGAGAATACTCTTCACAAGCCATATCAATGACGTTGATCCGGTTCGCCGTCATATCATTATAATTAGCCGAGTATCTCGAAGTTTGATCAAGATTGAATGTAACGGCTTCTTTGCCAACACGAAGAGTTAATTCTCCTTTGTAAACATCAATCAAGGCACGTCCGGTCTTTAAGAAGGATCTCCCGAGAATTAGGGGAACTCGGGGATCGGCATCAAAGTCTACGACTACAAAGTCGGCCAGGAATTGGAACTTTCCAATTTTTACGTAGACATCTTCGGCGATACCGATCAGTTGAGAAATTGATCGGTCCGTAGTTCAAGAGTCACACAAGTAGGATGGCTCTGAAGAGGAAAGCTTGTTTACACACGGATAATGGAATGAGATTTATGTAGCGCCAAGATGGCCAAGCGCTAAAGCATCATCCATTCAGGGAAAATCACAACGGTTTGAGAAATTTGCCAGGGTCTCCAAGTTTTTTGGGTAACTTGTTGAGGATAACTGACGCCGAACAGGCTTCATTAAAGGCGTTCTAGCCTTTTCACTTAATTTTCTTCTGTTCTCAATTAAGCTTTAAGAGTCGAGGCAAATTTAGGCTAAGACTCAAAGCATCCCCCCTCCCCCCTTTACCCTCCGAAAACCCCCAGTGAGGCTAATTTCGAAACTCAAATCTTTAAAGATTTCATAGAATTTCTTAATTTGGTCGTTAACTTTTTCATGGCGCCTTTCATTATTACGTCTCGAAGGATACGGAATCGACTGATTTCGGTTAGGTCATCGGAGAACTAAAGGATCAAACAACGGGCTGGGAAATTGGTACATGATTTTCAACTTGGACAACCGGAGGTTGGACGTCTTCGGTACTTCCGTTATTAGTAGGAGGCACCGTGTCCTTTGTCACCTCGGTTTCATGTTCCACTACTTTAGGAGGAGAATAAGAAGTAGTAGGAATCGTGGGTCCTGATAAGCAACACACTTTCGGGTGGTGATGATACCTTTTCAAATTTCCCTCGGTGTTAATAATGGGTGTACTCGGAAGTGTTCCCGAACCCAAGGATGAAGCGGTATTCATTTTCATGAATTGACCAAACATATTCTTAAGCTCAAGATTAGAATTGGTCAATGTAGTTATGTTGGTTTGCATATTTTTCAAAATGGCATCATTTGCGTCCATGTAGGTTTTGAATTCATTAGTCTTCTCAACTTGCGGTTGAGGAATCGGAGCTTGATGAACCGGAGCTTGGTAAGGCGGGGCTTGATAAGCTGGTGCTTGATAAGCCGGAGGCGGGTTTTGAACACGACTAGCTCTTTGGAAGAATTGGTTTCGACCTTGGTTGTTTCCTTGATGATTGTTTCCTTGATTCCTATTTTGGTAGTTTTGATTTTGATTGCTTCTATTTTGATTTTGATTCACATTAAACCTGGTGTATTGAGATATTTCTGAGATAATTGTCCCGAACGATAGCTAGCAGATTACATTTCATTTTGAGGTGGTAAGAAATTACACCTTGATTATAGGCTCCCGTAGCATATACGTTCTGAGTTTGGCCAACGGTGGCTAGACAATTATTGTAAGAATGAGGACCACCACAAGTTTCGCAGCTCGGTGTTACGGAATTAACTTGTTGGTTCGTTTGAAGCATTTTCATTAAATTCTTGTTGATTTTTGCCATTTCAAGCTTAAGGGCTGCTATTTCCGGATTAGAAGAAGTGGTAGAGCTCGATGACTCATTCTGTTGAGCGAAAGTATCCCAATCATTGTGATGGGCAGTCATATTCTCGATGAGATCATAGCACTCTTCGGGTCGCATTTTCATAAAGGTGCCTCCGGCAGCAGCATTGATGGTATCACGATGTCTTAAAGTTAACCCGTTATAGAAAGTATCTATTTGAGTTACGGGTAACATGTTGTGGTTAGGACATCGATCAATTAAAAGCTTATAACGTTCCCATGCTTCGAATAACGACTCATCGGGTTCTTGACGGAAATTTGTGATATTGTTTCTCAACTTGGTCACCATAGAGGGTGGGAAGTATTTTTCGAGAAAGATTTTTGCCATTTGGTCAAAGGTGGTGATAGAATTCCTTGGCAAATGATCAAACCATTTGGCGACACGATGTTGCAAGGAGTAAGGGAAGAGATATAGACGAAGGGCGTCATCGAAGACCCCATTCACTTTCATACATTTTCGGATGACATGCTAAAAATTTGTCCAGATGCTTGTTGGCATATCACCCGGACCACGAATTATGGACAGAATTTGAATCTTTTGTTTGAATGCATGTCATTCTTAAGTCCAAAATTCGTTGCTTGAATTGCAATTGGGGCAATTAGTCCACCCCGACCATTCAAAGACGGTTGGCACAACTCCTCCATCGTTCGGAGGTCGGGAACGGGTAAACCGGCTCCCGCGGGAGGTGGTCCGTCATCACCGTTTCCGTTAGCGGCCATATTGATTTCTTCAAAATTGTTCAAAAGATTAGGATCAACGCGAGTTCTTCTCGAATTGTACGTTCGGGATCTTCGAGAGGTGGAAAAGAGATTCCTTTGTCGAACGACTCGAGTGCTCATTGCACTAAAAAGAAATTAAAAGAGAAAAAAAAAAAAAAAAAAAAATAAAAAAAAAAAAAAAATTATACTAATAATTTTTTTTTTGCCTTTTTGGTTTTTCCAAAATTGATTCACAAAGATTTTTTTTAATAACGGACAATGAGATTAAGGACAACCTTAAACTAATAATCAACAAGCTTCTCGGTTAACTCTCTTAAAAGAAAAATCGACTCAAAGGAGGCGGAGGAGTAGGAAATCATGAAGATGTTAAAAAACCTTTCTCCTTTAGTGGTCGTAGTTCCTCGGAATAAACCCTCCTTATACCCTCTTTGAGTTTGGTTTATCTTTCAAAAAGTTAGCCGTACATCGCAAAGTGACACAAAAGGTTTAGTTTCTGAATCTTTGGTTTCGGGAACTTATTAATGTTAATACTGCAGTTGGAAAGTATTATATTGATGGTGATTTTTATTGATAATTATGGATAATGTTTTTATGTTTTTGGTTTTTTCTTGTTTTTTTATATATATACTAAAAAGAAAATGAAAAATATTTTTGTATTTTTATATTTTTAATAACAAAATTAACTTAACAAGGAAGGATCTTCAAAGCACTAATTTTCAAACTTCGGAACGACAAACGCTTACACTCCTCCCCAACAGCGGCGCCAAAAATTGATAATCTTGAAACTAACCTTTTAATATATAAATAATATAAATAATTATAAATATATAATAAGGATAATTATCAAGAAAATCAATGAAACTAGAAGTAATATATGATATTCTCGGGTCGTTTATCCCCAACGAGGAGTGCAATGGTGAGTCGAGAGTCGGTTTGATATTTGATGTTTGAATGGAAGAGATTTTGATTGGTTTATCTAAATCTACAGGAAAATTAATGCAATCTACACTAAAAACAATAAGGCACACAAAATTTAATCTAAATAGCAACGGAATCTAAAAGTTGACCTTGAAAACCCTAAATTATCAAAATTAGTCGATAATGACTATATTTGCCTTAATTAACCCTAAGTGACTAAAATGTAAGAATAAAGAAAACTAGACTAAAAACGAAAGCGTTTAAAGCTTAAAAACATGAAAAACATTAACGGGATTCAAACCCGTTCTTTAAAAAAATCAAATTTCACAATTTTAAGTCTACAAAAGTAAATCTAATTTTCCTAAGTTCTATCTGATAAAAGAGAATTTTCTAAAAAAGAATTATATTTTTTGACTTTTTTATAATTTATTATGAATTAAAAACGATTTTAATGAAATTAATTGATTAAAAATACTAAACTAATTATAAAAATTCAGAAAAAATTAGCAAAAGTGGCTTGAACAAAGCTTATCCTAAGAAAAATAAGTGGGGTAACACAACTTATCAAATAAGCTGTTAAATAAGCTAAAACAGCTTATAAGCAAAAGGGCTAAAAATGTGGTTAACTAATTAGTTGTGCAAAAGAAAACTGAAAAAGACCCAAGGGCGAGCGGTAGAGTGTGTGTGTGTAAAAGGGTTGAGGGTGTTGAGGTCTAGGGTTCGAGCCTTGGCTCACCTTGGATTTCCACCTTCCCCTTTTTGTTTTATTTAAAAAACTTTTTTATACAGCTTATAAATAAGCTGTAAAAACACAACTTTAATAAAGACACTTTTTTTATAAACCAAAAATAATCACAAAAATAAGCCCTTAAGGTTGACAGATTGCTTTTTACACTAAGTCTAAAATGGCTAAACTGCTTGGCTATTTAAGAGAAAATAAGCTAGTGAAAATGAGAAATAAGCTAACACGGATACTTAACTATACCTAATAAGCATATTATAACAAAAATAAGCCAAGAAATGAATTGAAAATAAGCTAAAAGGAAAGATTCACTAAAAAGCTATTTTTGACTAAAAATGCTAAACTAAAGAACAAAATAAGCTCCAATAAGCTCTAAACTATAATAATTAAGCTAAAATGGACTAAATCTAACCTAATAAGCAAAACTAAGTACAATGTAAGCAAATTCAATAAGCAAATAAGCTAATGGGCCAAAACCTGTTAACCAAACTGCCAAAAGCCTATTTTCTAGCTTATTTTTAAGCTAGGAAATGGAACCTTATGGCTTAATGGTTTATACCACCAAAAAGCTTGGCCAATAAGCTATAATAAGAAACAAAGAAAAATAAGTTTGAAACACACATAAGCCCTTAAAAAGCTTAATGAAAAAGTTGTTTGTTCAGATCACAACACTTAGAAAACTTTTTCAATCTTAACAAAACACTACTTTTTAAACTTAAAAATAAGCAATCAAACAGAACCTTATGAACTTAAGACCACCAAACAGATTGAAATTAGACCTCACAGAACACATATCAATTTTTAAAAAGCATTTTGAAACTCAGGTTAAGCCAGAATAAGCAATTGAAAAAGCCATTTTTACTAAAAAATTACACTTAACTAAATTTTGACAGATTTGACGAAAACCTAAAACACTCATGCACACTTAAACAACTTCTATTCTACTGCATTTGGACTTAAAAACAAGCTTGAAAACCACATCTATAAGAGCCTAATCAATTTCTAAGTAAATAAGCTAAACTATAAGGCAAAATTATCACAGATTCAAATCACTTATAGAAATAACTTTGAAAATGAGATTAAGACTTTTAAAACTTCTAAAAACAGATGAAAAGGACTTAAAAAGGCTTGTTAAATCTGACTTAATGACCCAAAACAATCCAAAAGGTCTTTTAACCAAAATGACCCACTTTGACCCCTTGATCCAAACACCTTTTTTACTAATGATTTGCAAATTTTTAACTTAATAAACACTGATTTAAGCCAAATTTTGAAAAGATCAGATGTTTAACAAGTAGAATAAGTAGTTTTAAACAAATTGCAATAGTAGTTAAGCACTTAAATAATCCAGAACAAGTTATGCAATTCAATAAGCTATTTTAAGACAGTTATAAGCAAAACTTCAACAAATGATTTTTAAACTACAAATAGGCACACTTAAGCATTAAATAACATATTTAAGCAACAATAAGCAAATAAAAGCAGTAAATGAGCAGGAATAAGCACTAAAACAGTAAATAAGCTAGAAAATTGAAAAATGGAAACTCACCAAACCCTTGCTCAAAACATGGTGAATAAAAGTTTCTACAAGCTCTAGCTTGTCAAAGACAAGCTAGTGTGGTCATAAAAGCTCTTCCTTTGCTAGCTTTTCATCCAAATAAGTTGGGTAATTTGAGGGTGAATTTTTGTTTAAGCATCAGTTAAATCAGTTATAAGTGCCTCAATGAATAACAGATGTAAAAAAAGATCTTAATGAGAGAACTTATGAAAGACTTAAGTACACTTTAGAACACAATATGAAGGAAGAACAAATTAAGCTTAAAAAGTATGAAATATTACATTAATTCTTTAAACCAGAGTTTACAATAAATCAAAAATTGACGCTATATAATTATAAAAACTAAACATGTTAAAACTCCTGCCAATCCAAAGGCTTACAAAGAACATAAATAGAATAAGCTACTAATGTCATTTGCTTGACTTTCGTCCTCCTAGTGTTTTTCTTTTGTGAGACAGAAACACACGCATTTGTGTTTGTTGTGTATTAGAATAAGCCAATTTTGATCAAAGCCCTTGATCTTTCTTGGAGCCTAATCCCATCAATCTTGACCCTTGATTGTTTGTCTTCATACCTTGACGAATTGGATTGTGAGGGATTGCCAACATGGCAATGAGCCATGTGTGGTGTGGGGTTAAGTTGGGAGGTGATGGTTTTGTAGTTTAGTTGCAGGGTGGAGCAGAGGAAAGTGAAGCGTGAATAGGGAAAAAAGGCGGGAAAACACGTTGTTCTGTTTTATATTTGTGTTGGTGTAACAGGGGTGAAGGGTTTGGGGAAATGGCATTTTAGGCCCCTCAACTTGTATAATGATATTACAAACGTAGTCCTTGTGGTGATAGTAGTTTTGGGGAGTTGGCAAGTTAAGCCCTCGAGGGTGTATTGTGTTATTTCAGGGTTGGTCTTTGTGGGCTAACAAAAGTTTTGTAACATTGGCAGAAACAGCCCCTTCAGTAGTTATATTCCTTTATTGCATGTCTCGTCCTTGTGGGCTAACATTCGTTTGGGGTTTGGGCCTTGTCATTGGGCCGGCTATGATTAAAAAAAACTTGGGCTTTTATAAGGTTCAAAACCTTATAAGTCTTCAAATAAAAGCTTAATGGGCTGTCCCGGCCTATTAGATGGGTACGGGTTGGCCTATTAACTTTTTCTTTGGTATCGGCTCCGTCTTTGACTTTGACTTTTTGTCTTTTGGCTTTGATTTGGCTTTTCTTTCACTCTCTTTCTGTTCTTGTGCTCGGTTTTGTTGTTTTTGGCTTCGTTTTTGTCCTTTTCTTAGATATCCGTTACCTGCACAATATAAGTGAAAATATACAAATACAATGTATTTTTGGTACGTTTTTGGTCATTTAAGTCCGTTTTTAATGGTCAAAGGTATGTGTAATTAAACACATACTAGTCGTTCACTGTTCTAGGTGTCAAAAGCATGTTGTGCTAACTTTCATTAAATGCAAAGTTTAGCACACATGCAATAACAAACCCTAAAACATTTTCCACAAACCTTTAACTTCCAAATGGCAGTTGTTAATTCTTTAAGAAGATTTTGAAACTTCACCATTTATATAAACAAATCAATCCAACATCACAGATCACTTTTCACAAACAAATCATCATCACAAATCCTAACTTAACAAAATGGCAGAATCATCATCACAAATCCCATAACAAGAACCATCACCACAATAAGAACAACCAGAATCATCAGGATCTCCTATTACTTTTGATCCTACAACTTGATGACATCAAATAACGTTACTTTTATAGCATCATTTATCCCATGTAAATAACCCATTTTGTATAATTATTGCAAAGAATTGTTACTTGGTCATTTGTATTTTAGAATTGCAGTAATTATGGAGTACTTGGTGAAGATTAGCTAAAAGGCACGCATTCTGGAGCATAAACGAAGAAATATGAAGAAATTGATTCTGACATCCAATACGCCGTATCCATCAAGGAAGATACGTCGTATCTGTGCCTGCACTTCACTAAAGACCACGAAGGAACAAGATCAATACGCCGTATCTAGAGGAGATCTATACGCCGTATTTAAGATATAGTAATAAAATATTCTGTAAGATATCAAACGTGGTCCCTACTCTAAGAAACCCCCGATACGCCATATTGACCTTAGTCAATACGCCGTATCGACCAAATTCTAGACCTTATAAATAGAAAACTTAAAAACAGGTTTTCAGTGTGTTAAATCATATTTTCGATACCTTAAACATAAAAGTCAATTTTCAAAAGAGAAGAAGAGCAAAAGAGGTCAAGCAAAGTAATTAATTCCATAGGAAACAACTTGTAATCTCCTATACTCTTGTAATTATTACTCTTGTATTGATTATGATGTTCTAAGGCTAATACCTTCAGGTATTAGCAATTATTATGAAGATTTGAATGTTTGGTTTTGTTTATATCAATTGCTTAATTTATCGTTGATTGCTTGTTTATGTTTATTGGTTTATACTTGTTTACGTGCTTTTGTATGTGATGACATCAAATAACGTCTATTTTATAGCATTATTTATCCCCTGTAATTAACCTATTTTGTATAATTATTGCAAAGAATTATTGCTTAATCGTTTGTATTTGAGAATTGTAGTAATTACGGAGTACTTGGTGAAGATTGACTAAAAGGCATGCATTCTGGAGCTTAAACGAAGATTTTTTGAAGATTACTATTTTGACATCCAATACGTCGTATCCATCAAGGAAGATACGGTGTATATGTGCCTGCACTCACCTAAGACCACGAAGGAAACAAGATCAATACGTCGTATCCAGAAGAAGGCAATACGCCGTATTCACGTTATAGAAGGTGAATATTCTGGAATATATCAAACGTGGTCCCTACTCCAAGAAATCCCCAATACGCCGTATCCAAGACTTTAGATACGCCGTATCGACCGTATTCCAAACCCTATAAATAGAAAACTCAAAAACGAGTTTTAAGTATGCTAAATCATATTCTCAATACCTAAACCATAAAAGTCGATTTTTAGAGGAGAAGAAGAGCAGAAGAGGTCTTGCAACGCGATTAATTCCATAGGATACAACGTGTAATTTCTTATACTCTTGTAATCATTTAGTTTTTGGTATCATTCGTTAACTCGGTTAGTTTACCTTGGCTAAATCATTACTTTTGTATTAATTATGACGTTTAAAGGCTAATACCTTCGGGTATTAGCCATTATTATGAAGATCTGAATGTTTGGTTTGTTTACCTCGATTGCTTAATTTATCGTTGATTTCTTGTTTATGTTTATCAAATTTATACTTGTTTACTTGCTTTGCATGCTACCTATTCATTCAACTGGGTCTAGTATACGGACCAAGTAATCTAGATTCGAGATAGCGCTCCATTACAGAAGTGATTTATACATCTAGACCAATAGGATCACAATTAGCGACCTATCTTCACCCTTTGATTGTGAGCTTAGTTGGGCCATGAGGTGACCTTGGTATCAACGAGTACGTTCTAATCAATTGGTAAAGAATTGGTTAGTGGACTACTAGTGTATGAATTGCCATTAACCAGTAAGTGGGTAAAGTCTCTATGAGCTAGGGTTTAACAAGATCACCATTGCCTTAATCCCTAAGATAGATTATAATCAACAAATAAGGATGCTTTATGTGGATGCGTTTAATTGTGACAGAATTCTACGTGTCTAGATCTTAGAAATAAGTAACGCCTAAGTCTTAAGAATGATATTCCGCTTTGAGATAAGTAATCATTGCACTAATAAACAAACCAACGTTATGATTCGATTAATAATGGTTAATACAGTTTTCTTATATTTGGCTAGACCGCTCTTTTATCTTTTGTTAATTTGCTTGTGTGTGTTTTAGTGTCTTGAATTGGTTTTAGTCACCACCAAACCCGTGCCAGTCTCTCAGGCTGAAAACCCCCTTATCCATTAGATTTAAGATTAACATAGGTTTAGCATAGGTTTAGCATAGATTAGACTAACTTAATTTAAAAAAACCAAAGTATTAATAAATTGAATGTGTTCCTCGCTCTTAGTGATCGACACCCTACTTACCACGAAACTCCCACCGACCAGGTACACTGCTCGTCAAAGTGTTGTTTTTGGTTAAGTTGGCAAAATATAAATTTAAAACTTGAATCATAATTTAACACCACACAACGACACAATCACAAGGTTGTTGAGGAATAATGTTTGGTATGAGTCCTAAACAGGATGTCGCAAGAGTCATTACTTGAAGCTCGGGTCCTGAACCGAATTATTCAAAAGCCATTGCTGTCAGATCATCAAACGTCACATGAATGGTTTCCATAATTTTCTGGGTTCTCCTGTCATAGATTCTAAAAGCTTTCTTTGTTGGCGCGTATCCAACCAAAAT
>BQNB010065301.1:0-34992 GCA_026074375.1 Tanacetum coccineum | reverse complement strand
GAAAAAGCAAATCAAAAGTGTGTTCAAAAAAGAATTGCCAGAACACACAAAAATGATAAATCAAAAGAATTATTTGAATAAAGCGTATGGAATGTGCTAGAAAAAGCAAGAACGAGCACATGAGAAAGAAACTGATCCAAAGTATGTTTAAAAAGAATTGCCAGAACATATAAAACAGACAAAGTGGAAAAAGACAAAATTGTCAAAAGAATTATTTGTTACCTAACATCTCCATTTTATTCATTCAGTAATCATCATGGCACAACAACAACATGCAGCTGATGTTCATCCAGACGAACTGTGTCCTCCAAACAAACGATATGATCTTATGGATGCTAACAAGAAAGTTGATCTTGAACATGTGCAATGCCCACCGGAAAGCAAAATTCTGACAAACATCATTATGAATCATCCATTAAGATTCAGCATTACAGCCTCTTCCTCCGTACCATGGATATATATGGCACAGTTCTGGCATAATTTGAAGGAAGACGGTTCAAAGTATAGGCTCAGGTTTATGTTGGATAAGAAAGAACTTTCTTTTACACTGGATGACTTCAGAACAATCTTTCATCTACCTCAAGCAAATGACAACAATCATAATTCATTCGTGCCACCACCATCATTTTCTAACATGGTTCCATTTTATAAAAAACAATTGGGCTTTACAATGGAGCTGAAGACATCGTCAAGCTTTAAGACAACTGGTCTTCTGCAACCATGGCAAACATTATGCAAGATGTTTTCCAAGTGCTTGACAACACGTGTCATAGGATGGGATCAACCGCCATTGCAGATAATGAAAATGATGTATTGCTTTGTCAATAACATTCACGTGGATTATGCGGAGCTTCTATGGGAAGGAATTTACTATTCTCTTCATCATCCAACATCTTCGATTCCGTATCCAAGATTTACAAAGATCATCGTTAGTCATTTCATGACTATCTTTCCTGAAATTTCAAGACGTGTTCGAGACATGTATCACAATCTGCAAGATGATGACATAATGAAAAATATCTTTAATTCAGAAAGACACAAAGATAAAGTTGGCATGTAAATTCCAGATTGGATGATCACTGAAGAGATGAAGCACACGGAGCATTACAAGATGTATGCAGAGGTGTTTGGGTTAGATGTTCCTCTGACTCAGTCACAACCGACTGAGTCTACCCAAGGAACGCATAGGACACCTAGCGCCCCTAGGTCACCTACCCTTAAAAAGGATACAGCAGAGTCAGTGCTCCCGAAACGATCTACGTGATTCGTATTGGTCTCTTGAAAGGAGATCTACACGTCTAACTCCACCAGTTCTAGTGCCAACTATTAATAAAGCAGACGAGATGATCTTCTAAGATACATTACAAGTAAGTCTTGTTGAACACAAAAGTCAAGAAGAGCAAGAAGCTAGAGAAAATGTAGAACTGGTCAACAAGCACGTGATGTCTGAAGAGATTGAAAAGATAGTAGAAGGATCTGAGAATGTTATTGATGATAGTTTACCTCATAGGAATGATGAAACACAGATTCCCAGCACTAGATTAGAGCCCAGGAGTGATAAGGAAAGTCCAAAGGTGGAGATCACTAATGATGAATAGGTGGAAGTTACTAATGTTGTCATACCTGTCAATGTTAATGAAGAGGAGGATGAAATAACTGATGAAGTGTATGAATTAAAGCGAAGGGAGAAAGGGAAGATCGTAGAGGAGTCTAAGAATACACCATTACCCACACCAATTAGATCTCCTAGGACTCATTCTAATCTCGTATCTTCGGATACTAAGAAACTCCAGGAATTGACGGTAACTCATACTCAAACAACATCATCATCAAGATCACAACACACCAAATTGTCTAGAGCAAACCGACTTCTATCATTGTTCAAAGCCAAACCTGCTCGATTTAAACGATATAAGAATTTCTTTCAGGAGTTACAGGGACGGTATACATATTTGTTTGAACATCTCAAAGAAATATTTTTTTCAAGGAAGTCATTTGATACTCTTACTGAACATCTCTAAGAAGTAATTGTCGAATCATTACCCACTATGGTTGATACGCACATTAAGGAGCAGGTGAAAAAGCAAGTTCCTGAGCAGGTTAGAGATCAAGTTCCAGTGTATATTGCGGAAGGGCTGATTCTGGAGAGACAAAAGACTAAAGAAGAGATGGAACGAATGATTGCTAAAGCTATTTTACAAGAGCGCAGGAATATACAAGCTGAAATTTCCTCACAAATTCAAAAAGCTATTGATAATCAGATCCCTTCTCAAGTTGATGCGTTAGTACGAAGTTATATGTTTGGTCACATCCTTCATGTTCACCCAGCTCAAACACAAACACTATCTGTTCCAGAACAACAATATCAACTATATCTCTCTATGAAAGACAATCCTCAATTGCAACAACAAGACATAGCAATATGGCTTGCACTTCAGATGAAGTTTGAGAATCTTCAGGTATCACAAACTACATGTAGACCTTCTGTCGTTCGCCCAAGAGATCAGGACGATCCTCATGATGATGCTCATCCTGAGGGGGAGAATAGTGCAAAGCGGCAGAAGATATTTGAGTACGAAGCGTATGTGTCTGGAGAGTCATCGTCTGGACAAGTCAATGAAGAGGAACGAGGTCCTTCAACTTCAGGTAATCAAGAGCAAGAAGATGATTATGATTTCTAGACTGATTCTTATGCTTCAGATGATGATGAAATACCAACAAAGCAAGTGTCACAAGATATTATGGAAGAAGTATCACTGACTATTGATGAAGCAAAGTTAAAGAAAATGGCTGATGAGATGCTGAGACAAAGATGTACTTCAGGAGATGAGCATCAATATCATATTGATCAGATGAAGAATTTCTTGAAAAGTGACATTGTTTGGGAAAGTAGAAAGGAAATTCTTGTCTCTCCACATCCACGAAAGACCACACCTCTCGTTCAAAGCTGTCAAAGAGATCCTGAAGCTCCAGCACTATCTCTTATAAATCAAGACCTTTTGTATCTGAAGAAAGGAAGTTCAGGGCCTGAGAAAATTGTATTGTCACTTCACAAGTTTCTAGCAATCATCTTTAATGATGATGATATCGAAGAACGAACTTCCAGATGGGTGAATAAGTGTGTTAAGAAATTTAATCCTTATGCTCGATATGGTGTTGAACATTGGAAGAATCCTCATGCAAAGATCTTCTACATAAGGAAACAAAAAGAGCCTGGAAAACCAAAGGAAGAGGTTTATTCGAACTCAAAGATCATTCAAGTTATCAAGACATACTGGGAATTAGGTCATGAACACAAGTTTGTCACATAGATAGTTGCAAGAAGAGCTAATGAGTGCATTGTGTCGATTACCGAGCCTGATTACAAGAATCTCAATAAGAATGATATTGAGGATATGTATTTGCTGATTATGAATGGCAAGGTTCCTAACTATGCAGAAACAGGGTTGCTATGGTCTTTATCAGTATTCATCAGAAGTTCAGTGATATGGGAAAGAGTGAATGATTTTCAGCTTGGAATTAAAAGTTATCAACAGAAACTTAATCTTACTAGACCAACAATATCTTTCCCAGGAGTTGAAAAGCACATAATGTTCTCCATCATCTATGAGCTCGTGCATAGAATCATATACAAGAATAGCAAGAAAGAGAAAAGGGTGATGAGACATTCAGAGATTCATAAGTTTTGTGATGCAACGCTGAACAGAGTATTAGAAGGATTAAAGAGTTACAATAATGATGTGAAGTATGGCTATGTACAAAGAGAACTCACCAATGATGAAGTTGAGTATCTGAAATTGGTTAAAGAAGAGATTGAAGTAAGATTGAAGTATCATAATCAAATGAGAAGATGGAAGATGTATGTGAATGGAAGACCACTTGGACCTAGAAGAGAACGCCCAGAATAATCGACCCTTAAGGGGAGATTATTAGGTTCATAAAAAGTATCGATTATGTGGTTTATAGTCTTTATTTTGTTTAGTATAAAGTAGCTTGTAATAAGGTATATTATGCTAAAAGAAAGAAATAGCATAATTACCAAAGATTAAGAACTAGAAGTGAAAAATAAAGGAAGGGAAGGCTCATTCCTTCTCCTATAAATACCCCTCTAATCATCATTAGAGGGTGATGCTTTTGTAATAAACATTTTCCCTTTTCCCTCCATTTATAACATTTGAAATTTGAATACTTTCCCTCCACTACTATTCTCTCTAAGCTTCCATGATTGATAATGTATGATTCAAGATAAACAAGACCTATCAGAAACTACCATCAGATTCTACCAATCATAGCTAAAAAAGTGCACCAAGAAAAGGTGCAACAAGAAAAGCTTAAAGCAGTAAAAGCTCGTCTCAACTTTTAGGAGACATCACGTCATTCTAGATCAGGAACACCAATCAAAAGAAGGGGTTTAAAGGAAAGGGTCGGACCAAGGTATGTCCACAACAGATCCGAAAGCCTTGAGCCATGGCATGACCGACCCAGGTCACCTAAGAAAAAGGGTCCAGAAAGGAAAGCGGTGTTCAAAAGGTTGGAAAAAGGTGTGTTCCACAGGCTCGGAGACAAGGGGAAGAGTGTATACATGCACTCAGATGACTCAAGGCGTTGGTCGCACCACAGTAGCCGCAGAGACATTGAAAGTTTCCACCAAAGTTCTCGTTCAAGAGCAAAAGGGTCCGCTCCCGAGAGACGTTATCACAAGATAGCATCTTCAAGAAGAACTAAGGAGTTTCCAGAAAGTGAAAGCAGCGCGGGAGGCCATTGGAAGTCAAAATTAAAAAGGCAAAAGTCGGATATTGAGGACGACCTATCCCAACCATGGGTATGTGAAGAAATAGATCCATTCACTCCTCGGATCCGTTATTTTGATTTCCCAAAAACTCGAATGCCTAGTCACATCAAAACATATAACGGAAGCGAAGACCCAGAAGACCACTTAAAGATTTTTTAGTCCGCTGCTAAGACAGAACGATGGGCAATGCCAACATGGTGTCACATGTTCATTCATTGTGTTATCTAACTTTCTATGTGCTTTTGAATGCTAATTATAAATATTTGCAGTGGAGAATCAGATGCGAGAATACCAGTGACGTCAACTAGGTATGCAATTAAGAGACTTAAACCATCACTAAAGACATAATGGTACCCATAGATGTACCAAGGCGAGGTAGTTTGCTATATATTTGCACAAGAAGGTAACAAATGTTTGCACAAGAATATTGCAACTTCTTACAATAATTTCAAGAATCACATTGCAAACATGTAAGGACTTCAACTTTTTATTTTTTAAATTAAAAAAGAGACTGATCAAGTAGCCACTTAATTAGGAGATTTGATTAAAAATTTGTATATTAGTGAGTTAAATGACCAGCTTGAGTTTATATAGTGCAGAGATGATGTGAATGAATTCAAATACTAGTGTCAATTTATGTTCCAACTTGCACCAACCGATGCATTATTCAACAGAGATTTGATTAAAAATTTGTATATAGTGAGTTATATGACCAGCTTGAGTTTATATAGTGCAGAGATGATGTGAATGAATTCAAATACTAGTGTCAATTTATGTTTCAACTTGCACTAACCGATGCATTATTCAACAGATTGCTAAAAAATTTGCAAAAGGGGAAGTTACCGACTCACTTCTGCCTTTTCTATCGTAAGAAATCCTAGATATCATGCTACAGAAGAATACACACCCAATGGATTCTGCCTATACAAACAATGGCAAACCGATAATATTTTATAATCTTGGAGGTGATGATTTGTGTTAGTAGAAATAGAAGTCAATAGTCAAGGCCGAATCTAAGTTGTAGGGTTCACTTGAAGATATAAAGTTTGTGTGCATCAATGAATTTTGGCTCGAAACCATTTGTAAATTACAATAACAAATAAAAAATTAAGTTTTAAACATAAGCAAACGTTTAATATTTAAGCTTCCTTTAACTCAACTTAAAATTTAAATTATTTTATACCTACTTACATAAACATTGCGCATCATGTTTCAATTACATGCACCAGTATACTTACACCTCCCCAACTCACAGAAACTATACGCAAGCAACAATTAGATACAACCCGTGTGCAACGCACATGTTTATCCAACGGTAGATTAGCATGTCAAACACCACCAGCTCAAAGGAAAAAGCGGAACATATCACGTATAAATTTATAGATTGCTTTAAAAAATCAAACCTTGTGCATCGCACGGGTGGTAACGCCTCGTCATGATATATAGTTACATCAATGATTATTAGTTTATATATCGAATTCGCACATATGAGTGTACCTATATTAGCTTGTCGACTCAAGTTGTTAGTCACATACGAGTATATTATTAGTATAATATGATTATTAGTTTATTATATCTAGTTCGCGTATATCAGTATACATAGTTACATTAATGATTATTAGTTTATTTTGTTCTAATTTGCATATATTGATTTTATGTAGAGAGATGACACAATTTTTAAAGAAACGTTAAAGTTGAATATTGATGAATCGGATTCGGGTTATGATAATGAACCCTCGGTTTGAAATCGCCCAAAAATGCACGTTGTATCATGTTTTTTGTTGTTGTCATAGAAAGTTACTAGCGTGAAATCTATAATTTTGTTTTTGGTCTAACAAAAAACGAGAAGTACCGGATAGGTATCGATTTTCAGGTACCGAGTACCGGTACCGGTTCCAGTACCCGAATCCAGTTTGGTACGGTACCGGTACACCCGTTTCATGTTCGAGATAAAAACGGTACCACTAATTCGGTACGGTTTCGGTACCAATATGGTATCGTGCTCATCCCTACATTAACGTAATAAAACCTAAATATAATTATACCAAAAAGAAGGAAAAAACACTCGAGAATTACTTAACCAACGATCGACTTGTGTTATAGTCAACTGGTAACAAAACAGTCACCAACGATCACTTTAGTCGACTTGTAACAAAACAGTACCAACGATCGACTTTAGTCGACTGGAAACAAAGCAGTACCAACCATCGAATTTAGTCGAATGGTAACAAAACAGTACCAACGATCGACTTTAGTCGACTTTAACAAACCAGTTTGAATTTAGTCGACTAGTAACAAAACAGTAACAACGATCGACTTTAGGCGACTGGTAACAAACTAGTACCAACGATCAACTTTAGTCAACTGGTAACATGTTAGACTGTAACCTTTGTCAATTTTTCAGACTTGAAATGTACTACTTAACTCTCTGATTTATCGACTTTTACTGTTTTTGACGAAACAGTTAGAGTGCTAACGGTTGTCAGCCGATAATTTTCTAAGTTAATTATTCACTTTATGCTTGAATTATTACTTTTTAAACAATTACATTCATATCTTATTATTTACCGAATGATGTTCCGCGTACAACGAAAAACGACACTTAACGCGTACCGGCATGACAATAATTGAATTTTATATTTAAATAACATAAACTTATTTTGAAAAGTCATTAATTATTTCTTTTTAAACGTTTACGTCTTTAATTAATCACATACCGAGAAATTAATCCCGCAATCAACTTAAAACGACAAACAATGCGACCCGACATGTCAAATTATTGTCCAAACTAAATTTAAACATTTTAACTATGAAAATATTTCTTTTGATATTTTAAGACTACTAAACTTAGTTATAATACTTACTTAAATACGTGAACTTTCGGGTTACGTTTACTTACAAACAAAGCACAACACAAGTCCCAGCAAAAGTCCAAAAATCAAAGATAGGATGCCCTTTGGATCCCATGTTCGACCGGACCCCATGGAGACACATTAGCACCATTTTTGGATCCCATTAGTCCTTATATTTTGTCCATTACCTTCATTTCAAGAAAGAAAAATAAATAATTAGTAAAATAGATGACGTCGTAAAAGACCTAAAAATACGGAAATGTTACACGGACGAGCACTACCACACACAAAAACCATACGTTTTCTATCTTGTTTCAAGAACATGGAAGCTTAGATACGTTCGGGTTAAGTTCTAGTGATCATTTGGGTAAATAAACAACGTTTGTGTTGTTTGGTTGGTCTTAATCTCCCCCTAAAACCCTCCTTTTGTAAGTTAACCATTTCTTAATAATACTTGTACTTTTATTAATCTCATGATGCATAAACACTAGATGTACAATTATTTTTGTAAAATAAAAAGTTAAAAGTTTACAAATCTATAAAAATGTTCTTATAAGGTTCAAATAAAAATATTTAGAACATAGAGAAAGTATCATTGTAATATTATGGTTGTGTTGATGAAATAAAAGTTTTGGTCATAAGAGCTTATAGCTTATTTTAGCTTATTATAAGCACACGAGTGCTTATTACGGCTTATTGTAGTTTCGGTACAAAAAGGAAACAAAAGAAAAAAGTATCTTGGCTTATTTCAAACCTTTGGCTTATTTTCCTAGCTTATTTCTTGGCTTATTTTCGAAACTAAAAGGGTTTAAGCTTATTAGCTTATTCTTTAAGCTTATTATGGCTTATTTGAGCTCGAACGACTCTCGGACCAACAAGAAAAAACAAGCCGTAGCTTATTTTACTACTTATTGGTCTCGGCTTATTTTCATGGCTTATATTCTAGCTTATTTTGATACTAAACGTGCTTATTCGTTTATTATATCGCTTATTGGACTTATTTTGATAAACTTTTGGGATAAAAATGGGTGTAGGGTATTTATTGACCTTTATGGATCGAATAGCCCATTATAGGCCCAATAGGTCTCACCTCATGGCTTAATAAGCCAATCGGCTCATTTATGAGTTTTTTTCTATTTTTTATTTGACTTATTTCGTTTTGATATATTTGGAGAAGTCGATTTTGGATTATTATAGGTTATATTAATTCGATTTGTTTTGGATTTACTCACATTTTGGCATTATTGCTTATTTGAATTTTGACATGTTTTGTTTTCGGCTTATTATTGTGGGTTCACTTCGACTTATTAAAAATAAGCTTAATAATGGACTAATAACTGATTAAAACATGTAACTTATAATTGGGCTAACTAGTTGGACCTTAATTGAACTTAAAACTTGGTTTTAGTGGACTCGAAAATGGTTTAAATAACAATAGACTATTAATGGGCTATAAGGCCCAATAGCTAATAAACGTATATTTTAAGCTTGGATTATAAGCTTATAAACATCATACAACTTATTTTTATATGTATCTTATTATTATTATCATCTTAGGTATTCCGACTTATTAAACTAAATGGATATTTTGGTTATGTATATTCGGGCTAACTAGTGAACTTATGGGCTAAAAACTTAACTAGTAATTTTGGGGTAACATTGGGCTATTTGGCTCAATAAGTGAAAATAAGTAAATTTGGATTTTTAAAATGGATTATTGATCAACTTATGGAATTCGGACTTATATAGGTTTAGGATAGTTAAAATAGTCATTTGAAACGTGTTTTGATAAAACGTAGCGAAACGTGGTGATTTGGCATTTTGTTGAAAAATGATTATTTCGTGGAAAAAGTGTTTTTGATAAAGTCTATGACTTTGGAAAGTAACTATAAACGAAAGGGTCATGCCGAAATTTTATGTACATTTTACACTTAGAAAATATTTTGTAAAACCCATTTTCTTAAAACCTGACAAAAAGACGAAATCACATTATTTTAAACATTTATAGTTGAATTAAATAAATAGTAGTTATTTTCTAAAAACTCGAGAAAAAGACAAAATAATAAAATATTATTTTAATATCCGACTAAAAGACGAAAAATATAGTTTTATATAAAATTTCTATTATTTAATATGTGTGTCTAAACATTGTTAACACTTATATCGAGAACGTCTTATCTAATTAACTTGGGGTATCATCTAAGTTGTCGAAACATGTTTAGTTCTTATTTATTTATTTCGTATTCATTTATTTCTTATACATTTATTTCTTATATATTTATTTATTTTCCATTTACTTATTTCTTGTTTACTCCTTGTTCAATTATTTCTTATTTACTTACCTTTTTATTTAGTCCTGGATTTTCTATTTATTTTCTTATATAATACATATATGTATATATATCGTACTTTGACATAAGTGCATCGAGTCAAACTTATCAACCATCACACCAATAATGATACAAAACCTTTTACTACAATAATACAAATCCTTTTACAAACTCATATGCATCAGTTCATTCTCATATAGCATATCTCTAAAATAAAGCTTTATTAATAGGTCATGACCGGGCACCGTTGCACGTTATTTTTTGATCATTTATTTCAGTTACTTTCATCTTTATTTAAGGTGAGTTCTTGTAGCCCCACTTTTAAACCGTTTTTCTTAAGGGAAAAGGATACTCAAATCTCTTTTAAACTGTTTTACTTCTGTGTTAATCTGTTTTCATACTTTTGGACAATGCTATATGCCTATAATTGCGTATGTGGATACTACTAGCCGACTGTGTAGCTCCAGCTGGTAGGCGATAAGTGCGAAAATCTATAAGCGCTTGGGTCACTATTGACTTGTTGATCTGGTTGAAATGCTATGTGATGACATGATTTGTCATGATTGATATTGGAATACTACTCATACTACTTGCACTCCGCTATTATATTGCACTCTTGTCCTACTCTTAAATTCCAGCACAACAACTAGGTTTACACTCCAACCCTATGAGCTCACCAACTTTATGTTGATCATTTTCGAGTATCATTTTCAGGTGATCAACATTTACAAATAGAAGGTACTTGGAATCAAAGTTACCCATTGGCCAAAATGTTTTCTAAAGACAAGAGTTTTCTTCCATCAAAGACTGTATTTCATGTAACATTGTAAATTACTAGAAAATTTCTTGTAACTAAGTATGGTGTAATTTACTATCTTATGTGATGTCTCCGAAACGTCGCACCTCGTGTTTCCGCTCTTAGCGGGGTGTGACATAGACATTGAATAAACCCGTATGTATAATTTTATTATTGACTATTCGACTAATATGTTACCAGTCGACTAAAGTCGATCATTGGTACTACTTTGCTACCAGTCGCCTAAAGTCGATCGGTTCAGGGTGAAACCCACAAACTGGGTTTGAGCCTATTTATCCTCTAATAAATACGACGTTGTTTCGGGGTAAAACACAGTCATTTAAGGATGACCTTTGCAGTTTTATAAAGCAACTAAACCAAACAACGTCGTGTTGCTCCTTACAATCTTAAATATATACAAAACAAACACACACACATATAAAATAAATTTCGCACACAGGCGGTGGGAGAGATCGAATATTTAAAGGGTCTGTTACATCTCGATCAAGAACATTGATACGCATATTGTTTTTGCATGTAAGTGATACCTTTTTTTCACTTTACTCATGCCTGATGTTAACAAAAATGGGGGTTTTTGGATTCATTGCTTTAAAGTTATAAATGTTTTACACTATGTTCTCGAGTTTTTTTCATTAAAGAAAAGTAAAGAAATTGGGGAAGTAAAGATTTTCAGCCGAAGATTAGGAGGAAACATTTTAGTTTCAAAATCAACTAAGTTACCCTTATTTTTCATTCCTTTTCCTTTTATTTTTCTCCTTAAGTGATACTCGAGAACACAACATTTTTTGTTTCACTTCATTTTCCTTACTTTTCTTTCTTAAATGATACTCGAGAACACAGTGTTAGGGCTTTTGGTCGGACTGGTGGGTATAATAGGTAATTACGCCTGACATATCATAACAGTTGTTTGAAAGTTTGGCTTTAGGTGTTACGATTGTGTTAGTTGTTTATTTTTAAGATAAAGTGATTGCATGTTGTGATGTTCCATGGTTTTATGGATCTAATTGGATATTGTTGTTGCATGTTGTAATTTTGTATTTTTTTTCTTACCCGATTTATATAATTGTTGATTGTTAAGATAAAGTTGTTGCGTGTTGTAATGTTGCGGGTTTTTTGTGGATCTAATTGGATATTGTTGTTGCGTTTTGCAATTTTGTATTTTGTGGGTTGATTTAAGGCCATGTTGTTTGTTGTCGTTTTGTTTAAAAAAATATAATGGTTTAGTGAGTTGGTTAGTCATGATTTGGCGTGATTGGTTTATCCGATAGCGTGCAAAATGAAAGCGTTGCATTTTTGCACGGCTGTATCAGTTTGGTCGGTAACTCAAGCGTGATTTTGGCGTAGTAGAAAAACTGCTATTATAAAGGCAGACTTTATTTTGCAGCCACTATATGCAGTGTGGTGTTCACGTTGGACTGTTTAAGGTTTAAATTTATGTTTGGCGCGTAAAACGACACCTTATAAAGTTTAGTTATCGTGCTTTAAATTATGCTTAAACCAAATTACATTGTTGCATGCGTATAAGTGATACTGTTTTGTTTAATAAAAAAAGCATTGATTTATACGATAACCTGCAAGTTTATATTGGTTTTGTCATTTGGTGAGTCGAAATCTAGCCGTGATAAAAACGGTTTATCTGATCTGAAATAGAAATGGGGTCCAGTGCATTGCTTGTGTTTCAAAATGAGCTTTAATGTTTGAGATAATGTTTAAACTAAGTGATGAGGGTAGTTGCATATAAGTGATATTGTTTTGTTTTATAACCGAAAAATTTGTTAATTGACGTGGCCTGCATAAAATCTTACTTAATTTTACAGACAGTACAATGTATGTCCTAAGACACAAATATAGTCCAAAAGGCAACATTTTTTGCTTTACCAAAACAACGCCATTTAAAAATGAAATGTAATGAAACGTTGATATATAGATGATGAATACAATAGCTCAGCCGCACGCATGGACGGAACCAGGAGGTCCCGTGGGGTCCCGGGACACCCATGGAAGTTTTTGATGTATGGTTAATGTTTGAAATAAAACATTGATTTTTTTTTCTAAATGCACATGGTTCATCGAAATGTGTTTCTAATGTTACGATTTCAGAAAAATTACACCCCGTTATATTTAGGACTCTTGGAGCATTAGGTGTCGTAACAATTATAACACCAAAAAGTGCAACCACCACAACATTCTCATTTTTAACACCAAACACAAAAATATCCATTCACTCATAACATCCCATAACACCACCCTTTTGGGACCTGCCTTTTATTTTCTTTTCCAATTATTTAGACAAACTAAATATTTCATTCATTTAATAAAAGTTAAAATTACATTAAAAAAAACATACGAAAAAAATACGCCTCAACAACAACAAAATTACAAAATAAAAATACAATACGGAAACAAAATACAACTAATCGCGGTGCAAATTATGTATATCTTTGATCATTTGTTTTTGTTGATTGATCCAATACGAATCGTCCTCCGACAAATTATCCGTGCTAATAGCGAGACATTTAATCTCTTCCAAACGCATTACCGTACGATCTTTCTCTTTAGCCACCTCGTATGCCGATTCAGCGGCTTCCCGTTTAAGACAAACTTGGTTTGCATAAATTCCTCGAATGGGTTTGTTGAGTTACTTCCCCCGATACTCGTCGGATTTGGTTTTTTTGGCGGGACGACCTTTGCCGGGGGGACGTGTTCGCCTTCGGTTAGATCAACCGCCTCAACGGGCGAGGGCGCGTCCCATTTGAAATGGTTTTTCAAGATGTCTCACGCGTCTTCTTGACTAAACGGTTTTCCTTTGCTCTCGTCACGATAATTCGTTCTAGCAGGTTTCATAACATCGACATTGTTTTCCTCACTTTTTCTCAAACGTTTTCAACGTTTGAAAATCGCGTTGAACTTTTGGCAATTATGGTTCAACATATGCCACTTGTCAACACATCCTTGTTGCATTTTTGAAAATTTTGCCTATTGAACTCACCAAGAACCTTAAACCAAAACGACTCGAGGATTTGGGAATTTCCAATATTGGGATCCTCAGAAACGACAACGTAACACTTTGCTAGCAACGTTTCTTCGGCTTGTTGCCAACGAAAAGAACCCCCCCCCCCCCCCAACCCACGTCAGGATTTTTTCAGACGTGGGTTGGGGGTCTTTGGATTTTTTGCGGGCCGTTTTCATCGTCTTTGCTCGTTTGGGAGTCGGTAGGTTGTTGGAATTTTGATTATGAGGATTGGGTTTGTGGTTGTTCTTGTTAAGAGTATTGTGGTGGATTTTGTTTTAGATTTTGGAATTGGTTGTAAAGCATTTGTTGTTGTTGTTGTTGTTGTTGTTGAAGAAAGGATAGTTGTTGATAAAGTTGTTCAAGATTCGGTTTTTGGAATTGACTATCGTAACCGGAAAATTGAGATAGGATGCGTTATCGGATGACGATGTCGGAGAGTTTGACGAAGACGAATTTGGTTGCGTCACTCCGAGGTGGTTCAAAAACCCATCGTTAGGAAATCCCCACATTTTTTTTAGATTGGAAGTATATAAAAATTGTGTTTAAGTTGACCCATCGTAACGCCAAGCCACGTCGGCATAACCCCCGAGCCGACGTTACAACACATAGCACCCTTATAATATAGATGTTTGGTCAAAATCATGTAATTCGGTCTAAATCATTCCTTCTGTATTCATCATTCACCAACTAATCATAACACAACGGACATATTTATAGTTGTTATTTCTTGACATGTTCTTGCATCACATGGTGCTTCTGTTTTTTTTTACATGTGTGACAAAAACAACTTAAAAGATGTACTTTTATAGTCATGGTTAAATGGCCCATTATCTTAACCATGAGTATTGCTGTATTGACTTGTAAATGGAGGAGTACTATGTATGTTCATTATGATTGGTAAAAATTCGTGTTTACCATTAATTAGATAAATAAATTGCATGTGTTAGGTGGTTTAATTAACTAACCGATTTGGAAATAAAAGACACTACATAAAGCGCGAAAGAAGACCCTGAACCGCTTCGAAGGAAAAATCAATCATGATGATTATAAGATCATGTATGTGAAAATGTTGAAGTGGAGAAGACGACATCATTACCATCAATTCCAAATATGTCAATTACCATTTAAACAGCCTCAAAAATAATTTATGATATGATCCGCCATATATAGGTATGTTTGATGATACGTAACAATATTAATAAGCAGCACTAATAGCAATAAGTAGTAGCAGTAACGGTTAGCAGTAAACAATAGCTGTTTTTTTTAAAACGTGTTTGGTAACGTAAGTGTAAATATAATTATAAAGTGTAAAACAAGCAAACGCTTACCGCTTGTCGTTTGTCGCTTCTTCGAAAAACATTTAAGATTGGAGCAGTTGAGAATGTTTCAAACGCTTGTTGAGGTGTTGCCAAATAAACAAATGCTTACTACTTGTCGCTCTTAAACGCTCTATAATGCTTTAAAACGCTTATTGCCAAACACAACCATAAGACGCGGATGTGAGTTGAGTATAATCTCTACTTATAACGTATGCATATAAAATCCTTAAACTATAAATGCTTAAAATTTGAGGAATGTAACTTATGTAAGCGGACTATTAATCTTTTGATTATAAATGACAACTACATTTATAACTAAATTAATATTTGAAGTATAGTTTAATTTTTAAACTTTTATTATTTTTCGTTCATAATTTTTGTAATAACTACAAATTGAACTCGTAAGTTTTGCATCAAGAGTTAAACCAGAATCACAATTTCGCAAGTAGAATTATTAGTCGCTATACACTACCGTTTTGCACAGTATTCGTATACCAATCATAGATATGTTTTACACAAAAACTATTATCAAATATGGTTTTGTTGTTGCGGTCAATATCAAGTGGCGAAAACGAATAGCATAATCTTTTTTACTTGGGTGCAAGAAAGCACATAATCATACCGACACGACAGAGAAAGAAATAATATTCGATGTTAACAAATATAAACTAATATGTGACAAGAATGCCGACACTTAATTGTAGATTAATCCATACCAAATATGCTTCGTCTTTTTTTAAGAATGCCGACACTAAATAACTTATTATTGCTGTATACTTCATCAAATCTTCTAAAAATCATCACTATATTTAGCAAGAATATAAACATTTTAAGAGCGCAAGGCGTTGACGGAATTATAGACTCGCGTTATAGCAAAAAGTGTTGTCACCTCAACATTTTTCATCTATAATTTGAAACATGTAATTTAAACCAAAATCGATGTCCATCGATCACTCAAGTTATAAGACATCTTTTAGCCCGCACATAACCAAATAGAACACAAATATAATGACTCCTATATTATGTTTGGAGACATGAATGCTGTCAGAAACGCACAAGAAATGTTTGGTACTACTTTGAATAGTATTGAAGCTGATCGTTTTAACTCTTTCATTGATTCCACAGGTTTAGTCGATCTTCCTATTAGTGGTCGCTCTTTTACTTGGATGAATAAAACAGGTACTAAGCTTAGTAAACTTGATCGCTTCCTTATTTCGAAAGATGTGACTATTCAGCTCCCAAATGTTTGGATTACTGCTCTCGATAGGTTATGGTCTGATCATAACCCTATCCTTCTTCATATCGACAAAACTGATTTTGGTCCCACTTCGTTCAAATTGTATAACTCATGGCTTCTGAGAGATGGTTTTGATAACCTCATTAAAGAGGAATGGGAATTGCTTGATTCTAATCTCAAATGTCATGAAAAGTTTCGCCGCCTTAAGGATAAGGTCAAACTATGAAGCAACAACATCAAGACGTTGGAAAGAAACAGAAAAACCGTGGCTCTTGAGGAAATTAATTCAATTGAGAAAAGGATTGTTGAGGGATCCGCTATGCCTTCCGACAATGATCACTGCCTCATCCTTCTTTAAGAAATTGAAAAAATCGATAAGTTTGATTCAATGGATATTATTCAAAAAGCTCATGTCAAATGGGATATAGAAGGGGATGAAAATTCCAAATTCTTCCATGGGCTCATTAACCAAAAAGGCAGAATCAGATGATCAATGAGATTATGGTTGAAGGAAATTGGATCACGAACCCTTGTTTGATCAAGGATGCCTTCCTTCAATTCTATAAAAGGAAATTCTAAGCTCAAGATTCACAGGTTATGTTCTCTAACCTTCCTCATTCTCATTCCCTTAATTGCATGGATCGAGAAACTCTTGAAAGACAGGTTACCCTTGAGGAAATTAAGGAAGCCGTTTGGGATTGTAGAAGTAGTAAAGCTCCGGGCCCGGATGGTTACTCTTTTGCGTTTGTGAAGAAGTATTGGGGCACTATTCAGAAGGATCTATATGATTTTGTTAACTTATTCTTTGCTTCTTGTGTTATGCCTAATGGTGCTAATTCTTCGTTTTTCACCCTTATCCCAAAGGTCAACAACCCTACCTTAATCACTGACTTTCGCCCTATTTCGCTTATTGGTATACACTATAAGATCATTGCCAAGATTTTAGCTAACCGTTTATCTAAAGTGATTGACAAGATTGTTAGCAAGGAACAGTCGGCGTTTATTGCTGGTCGTCAAATTCTTGATGGCCCCGTTATTCTAAGCGAAATCATTGAGTGGTATAAAAAACGAAAAAAGAAGCTCCTCATTTTTAAAGTGGACTTTGAAAAGGCTTTTGATTCCATAAGCTGGAATTACTTGATTCACATTCTCGACAGTTTTGGATTTGGTAATAAATGGTGCTCTTGGATTAAAGCTTGTCTCAATTCTTCGAGAGCTTCTATTCTTATTAATGGTAGCCCTACGTCTGAGTTTTCCATTAAGCGTGGTCTTAGGCAAGGAGATCCTCTATCTCCTTTCCTTTTCATCTTGGTTATGGAAGGTCTCCATAATGCTTTTGAGGAAGCAGTGGGAAATGGTTTGATTACTGGTGTTAATATTAAGAATTCTACTATCAATGTTTCCCATCTTTTCTATGCAGATGATGTGATCATTACTACGGATTGGAATGCTAAAGACATGGATAATATCATTCGTGTTCTCCATGTTTTCTATCTAGCCTCGGGTCTCAAGATTAATATTCACAAGTCTAATATTTATGGTATTGGGGTTAATAAAGATGAAGTTTTAAGTATGGCTAGCAATGCTGGTTGTATTGCAGGTGATATCCCTTTCAATTACCTTGGTCTCCCCATTGGTTCCAATATGAAGTCTATTGCTAGCTGGAAGACGCTTGTTGATCGTTTTCATATGAGGCTTTCCTCTTGGAAAGCTAATCTTCTGTCGATTGGGGGTCGTCTGACTCTTATCAAGTCTGTGCTTGGTAGTCTTGGTATCTACTATCTATCGATTTTCAGAGCACCCGAATCGGTCCTTCAAGACCTGGAAAGAATTCGGGCTAAATTTTTTTGGGGTGGTAATAAAGATAAAAACAAAATGGCTTGGGTCAAATGGCCAATTATTCTTAATTCTTTCGATAAAGGAGGGTTAAACATTGGCAGTCTTAAAGCTTTCAACCTTGCTCTTCTTCAAAAATGGCGTTGGAGGTTGCTTTCTTCCCCAAACGCCCTGTGGGTTCACGGTCATCAAAGGCTTATCTATGGTCAAGAAGAAGGAGGTTTCGATACAAATGGTTGTAGTTTCAAGGCATTTGGGCTAACATTGTTGGAACCTCTAATTTTCTCCACTCAAAAGGTATTATCTTATCTAACACTTTTCGTTATATAAGCGGTTGTGACACTCGTATTCGATTTTGGAAAGATATTTGGGTAGGCGAGACTCCTCTTTTTACAAGGTACAATCGGCTCTATCATCTTGATCAAGACAAAGATTGTCTTATCATTGACCGTATTAATAATGGGCAATGGTCTTGGAATTGGTCTCGGACCAATCTTGGTGTTAGAAATCTTGCCTATTTATGTGACATGTTAAATGAAATCGGTCAACTAAATATTGATGTCAATGAAGATACTTGTACTTGGAGTCTTGGTCCTAATGGTACTTTTACCGTTAAGGATGCTCGTTATAGGATTGACCAAAATATCCTTCCCACTCTTGCTCATGCTACTACTTGGGATAAATCTATCCCCCGGAAGGTCAATGTGTTTATGTGGAAGGCTTTCCTTGGGACCGACTCCCTATATGAATTGAATCTCTCTTCGCGTGGTATGGATATTCCGGCCATCTCTTGTCCTTCTTGCAATGCCAATGTTGAATCTGCTAATCATGTTTTCTTCGAATGCGACATTGCTACCGATATGTGGAAGCTCGTTTTTAGATGGTGTGATATTCCTCTTTTTCAAGCTTCTTCTTGGGATTCTTTCAATGATTGGATCATCTCTTGGCATGCTTCTAAAAGATAAAAACACATGTTCTATGTATTACTACTTCGGTTCTTTGGTGGCTTTGGAGATACCGAAATAATGTCAGTTTAACTCTCAACCGTTGAGGAAAAGTGATCTATTCGATAATGTTCGTTTCTCTTCATTTTCGTGGCTTCACAATAGGGACCATATGAAGTTATCTTGGAATGACTGGCTTATGTATCCCCTTTCGATCACGCGTAATGGCAATGGTTAGAGCTGCTTTTGGTTTTTTCCTGAAGCTGGCGTTCAAGTTCGCTGGGTTGGCGTACCTGTACGCCAAGGTTTTTTCGTTTGGCATCTTCGTCGGTTTTGAGGATGGTTCTTCTTTTCATCCTTCTCTCGGGACTTGTTTGGGGTTTCATCAAAATCCATCCCAAAGTGAAAACCGGTGGCTCGGCCTCCGGGATGGGGGGTTTTTCTTTTGCCGAAGTGAAAACCGATCCGTCGGCCTTCGTGTCAAAAGTTTTTTCATCCCTTTTGATTCCCTCGCAGTTAAAGTCTCGGGATCTTACCATTTTTTGATGTTATGTAATTCTTTTTGTTGACTCTATTGTACTTATAGTTTCTAGCGTCTTGCTAGACTCTTTTTTATATATATTCCATATTTGCCGTTAAAAAAAACAATATGCGAGTTTAATAACACATGATGAAATTAAAATATAAAGTTTTTTTAAAATGTTTTTCCACATATCCTTATATAAACTTTAAATAATAATTACATTAGTCGTTATAAGTACAATCACGTATTTGTTTTCATATCACAGTAATTCATGTTTACATTTGATATTTATATTCCTATTAATAATAATTTAGCTGTATTTATTATTCAAACACGTGTACGCATGTGATAAACTTATAAAATGAAATAATGATGAGTTTTTATTGAACGCATAAAGTAAAAATAATTTTTTTTCAGGATATTCTTACTTAAACTATAAAGAGAAAAACATGAGTTATTCATATACTTACAACATCGTGTATTTATTTGCATACACAATTCATGCTTTAATTTTGATATAAATAAATTTGTGGATATATATGTTGTATTTTTAAAATTACATATATGTTGTATTTTTAAAATCTAAAGTTTAGGGGTATAAAGTTTAAGGGGTTATTTGTTTATTTTGTAGAGTTATTAAAAAACATGAAAACTTATAAATTTACACTTAACTCCATATAATTTATTTATAATTCAACCACGAAAGTTTTATTACTTACCTCATCTTTTTTTATGTTTTTCTTATCACAAATTTGACACATATGTTTATGTGTTTTTTTTTCTTCATCAATTCTTCGAACAAAATCTTCAATTTTAACCAAATTGGATTCAATTTTGAATTTTTTAAGCAATCAGATCGCACGATTTTGCCTACATTTCAAAATCAAGCAACCTGATTGGTCTATTTTTTTATAAGATCGATTTGGCTATAAAACTCCGAAATGAGGTAATTCTTTTATTATATAAAAGATGTAAACGACCACTATATGAACAAAATCCGCCTATATCTGGCGAAGACCCAATTTTCTGCCGCGTGACCCGGGTATATCCGGCTAGACCAGGATATACCCGGTTAGATCCGACCAAGACCCAAATATTCCAGCTAAGACCCAGATATTCCGGCTAAGACCCGGTTATTTTAGCTAAGACGCAGATATATCTAGTTAGATCCGACCAAGACCTAGCTATATCCGGTAAGATTCTGCAAAAACCTGAATATTACGGGCCAAGACCCGGATATTCTAGCCAATAGCTGGCTATATCGGATTAAGTTTGTTGCTAGAAGATTGACTGCTTGGTATTTGGTCGTTTTGGTTTTACCATGCAAAAGTGGGAGTTCATAGGATTGTGTGCATTGTAAACGAGATTAAATTATGCCACTAATATATAATTCATTGGGGGCACACGTAATAGCTCGAGATCACAACTTTATATATTTTTTGTAATACATTAATGGTCATTCAAACGAATTCTATTGGACTTAATTAGTTGCACTAATTTAAGTTTGGATAGGATTTGGGCCGAAGCCCAAAATAGTACGCATTCCCCTTGTTAAGCCCACAAACCGGGCGACCTTAGGGTGTGTTGGACTTTTGGTATTTGATTTATTTAATTAAGATGAAGATATTATTTGATAATATCAAATCTTTTATATGTGGATACAATTTTTTTATTTATATTTGATAATTATCTTTATTTTATTTTGGTGAATATCTATTAAGCCTATAAATACAAGAGTTATCATCATATTTAGTATTAGTTTACCAAAACCCTAAATCTCCCCCTCTAGTAGCACACAAACCGAGACACGATCTCTCACTCTAAACAAAGGTGCACAAAGTTGTGTTTGTTTTGATTAGTTATAAATTGCATATGGATTGCTGGCTCATGGAAAATCGTTGTAACGTTTTATTTTACTTCCGCTACATGTTTTATGATTAATGGTTATGAAAATTTAAAAATTGTTCCTTACATTTTCTACAGACAACAACACATGTCATCATTGTCTGCTCGCCAAATGATCAGTGTGCGTTGATCATCCATTAAATGGTTTACCTCTAAACCCTACATGCCTAACTATAAGTTGAAGGCATCCCCCACAACTTCACCAAGTAGGTTAATACAATTCGGCACAACCGTTACACACACATTACAAAGATGGTTTGTTTAAGTGTTACCGAGCTTCATGATCTCAATCATCTTTTTGGGTCCTCACAGTTCAACACAGGAAACCAAACAACACAACCAAAAACTCCGTTCTTGCATTATAAAGTTTAGGGTTAAGGTGTGTTGTTACTGTTACGTTATTGTAAATGTATAATATGGCAAGAGAAGTTCTAGATGATTGTGATATTTTTTGTAAGCGTCGTTTTGCCGAGTCTCGTGTCTTGGCGCGGCAGCCACACCCAAGTTGTGAATGCATCCATGGCGGGCGTTTGGTGCCGCTTCCAGATAACGATGTCGCTTTTATATATTATGTGTAACAATTCATATTTTTGATCAATGAACCACGTCATTTAATTCACTATTTTTTCCTCGTACCGTTTGCTTTTAATTTTAATTGTTACGTTAAATCGCGTAAACTAAGAATCACCAATCAATGTAAACGGGGCCAAACAAATTAGAGTTTACGTCAAGAAATCATTATATTATTATTACAAAAGTAATAATTAACTTATTTTATTTTATTTTTATCGGTTACGTAAAACGTTACGTTTTGCGATAAATTACGTTTAGGTATTCCCGGAACCACCAAAACTTTTCTACGCTTCAACAAATACCCATTTTTATTCTCAATGCTCAAAATTTATAAAACTTTACCCACATTTATCACTTGGGCCAAAATTACCTTAAAAGAAATAAGCTAGATCATACATTCTCAAGTATACACATTTAAATAAAACTACACTTACATTTAACTTACACATTTTTCACCTCAAATAATACTTTCACTACATTTTATTATCAAGATAATAACTAGTCAAACTCTTCCTTATTTCCATGGGATAACCTCTAGTTTAGGGGACATAAGAACATACACATTTATTAGCTAGTTCATGTACACCTTTAGTTAGTAAAGACCTAGTAACTTGACCAAAAATTTCTTCCCTATTTCCCTCTAAATTGCCGCCCCCTTGGCTAGTTTTGGTCTTTATGGTCTTTGTTATCATTCATTTGACTAGCTTATATATTTATAAGTCATGCATACCAAAAGATAACATACACACATTCATTTCCTAAGTAAAAACAACACCATTTCTCTCTTTTCTCTCTCCATATCCCACGTCCCATTTCCATCTCCTCAAACCATCCATAAAATTTTTATCTAACACATTTACAAGTAATCACACATCATTTCTAAGATTACCTAAGGTGTTTGCAAGGCTTGGTTAAGCATTTATAAGTGTTGAAACAAAGAAAGTGAAATTAGGGTTCTTGGAAAAATTAAGGGTTCGAATCTTGCAAGCTTGGTTTAAAAATCTAAACAAGGGTTTAGATTATATTTCTCATCATCATTTATCACTCTAAGGTTATCTAAAACCCTTTATGTCTTTACATTTATCATTTTATGTGTATATAAGTTCTATGTAGTGAAATCACCACTTAGGATATGTTTAACTTGTAAAAGTAAAATTTTCTTGTAAACATGATTTTATGAACTTGTACACATGTTATATGGATATAAATATGGATCATGAACTTTATAATATGTAAGACAAGTATATAATAAGTATTGGAAAACTTGTGGTAAATTATTAAGTTAAAAAGGTATATAAAACAAGTTTATATATATGAATACCTAATTATTATTAAGGGGCTGTTTTGGTTCAAAATCCAAGGCATGGATTTTATGTTTTATAAAAAGTTACTGTTCATCAGGGACTTTATTTTTGGAAAAACATCATAAATAAATAGAACTTTTAAATACGAAGACGTACTCGAAAGAATCGCTAAAAACGGAGTTAAAACGAATAAGTTACGACATTTACGAGATTTACGATAACTAAATCTATAAAAATAAATATATAACTGTTATGAACAGTAAAAATCACTATTCACCAGAAAACTCAAATTTTGAAAATGTTATATTTTGATAACTCGTCTTAATACGAAGGCGTGGACGTAAGAAACGAAAGAAACGGACTTAAAACGAGAAAGTTACGCCAGTTTTACTAAAGTATACTTATAAACGTTTTTACTTTATAAATATGATTTCACTAAAACGATTAGATGGTGATGTAGCTATATAGAATTATATGTGGTATTAGTTAATCAAAGTACTATATTACTAGGGAGTTTCATAATGAGGCCTCTTCGGGGTGGCGTATCGACGAGTTGTTGGATTTACAATTTAAAGTGTCCTAGCTCCTCATACGTCACTACATGACCTCTTAATTATGATAGCCCGAACGATAGTATGATGAGCTATACGACCTATAAATAATCAAAGTGTTTAGTACTTATACGACCTATATTGTATTAGGTTGCATTCGATCGTAAGCGTGACGCATTTTCTATTGTGAATACTTGTTGATTACCATTCACTCGAGTTCGTAGCCCCTTTTTCTACTACTTGCTTTATTAAATACGGGGGAGATTACATGCTTGATTTATTTGGACACAAGTATTTTCAAAACTGTATGCTATTTCCTGATTACATTATTGCCTAAGTTACCGTATTGCCATTTAAGTCCCCTTTTATCATGAACCGTTAAATACCTGCTGGGTATACGCTAGTGTTATGGATAGATCTATCGGGACTGACCATCCCCGTCTGGGCTGTGGTTTCTAGTTGACCATTGACGCATTTAACATTTGAAGAAAATTCGTAGGATGTTTGGCAACATCTGTATTGAGAAAATTCGTAGGATGTTTTTGTAACATCTGTATCCGTGTTGGGGCACAAACCTCGAGTACTGGTTTGATTACAGTTTATTACGTTAAGGTTCGGTGTCATGAGCTTAGGGCAATAATACATGTTTTAGACTATTGAATGTGTTTCATAGTCTACTATTACTTCGATCTTGTGGTCCACGCTATTTCCTGATAAACCTATGAATTCACTCAACAATTTTGTTGACGTTTTAGCATGTTTTAATCTCAGGTGCTGAGGCATAAGCTTGGATGGGAGCCGTGACGGATATCTATTAGAGGGATTCTGATTTCTTAAATTCAATGAAACTTTTGTCTTATAAAATCTTAATGTCTTTTTATCAAAACTATGGGACCTAACGTGAAAACTCTGATCTTTTGTAATGACATCGAATGAAACTTATTTTTAACGTCCATTTAAGGTCGTTTTCTATATCTTGATTTTTGTACTTTGACGTAGCACCCCATTGTTACCTTTCCGCTGCGACCTGATTTTGGGGGTGTTACAGATGGTACCAGAGCCAAGGTTATAGGGAACTGGGTCATTTTCAAAACCTAGTCTATAACCACAAAGTTTAAAGATTTTCTTTTCCTTCATTTTTAAATACAGAATCCTTCATCGCTTATCCGATATCCGCGCGCGCAACTCCCTGATCCTTACTTACTTTTGTGATTGTCATTATTGCATTATATGTAACCTTATATATATACATAATACTTGGTTTAAATTCGATCTCTTACGTCTATCTTTTGACATATCAGTATCTATTTCTATCGGTCAATTATATAAATATTGACCATAAAGCGGAGAATGATTAATCAAACAACACATAGACATATTGAATGATTAAAATGGTAAGTAATTGAACTTTTCTTCAAATTGATCCATGGTAGTATTAATGAGTTACAAAAAGGGTTTAAAACCCTTAAAATTCGACGAATATATCAGCTACTAAGTTTCCTCCCATTTGTCCATCAAAAATATGAAAAATAAGGTTTGTATATATAGAAAATCAATCCTGACAATGTCACTAGGGTTTCTTGACGCCGTCAGTCCGTCGAAACTACTATGGGCTTCTCTTTGTCGGCTAGTGTGACACTATCACACTTTGTGGTGACGTCGTCGCTTCATCTACCTTGACGGCGTCAGTAGTAAATTCTAACGCCGTCTCCACCTTTTGAGAAGTCACAAACTTAATTAAAAAGATCACTTTCTGGGCTCTTGTGGTGAAGGCGTTAGAATCGAAGTCGCAAGCTTGAAAAGTTGTATTCTTGTACAGTTTCTTCCCGAATCGAGCCCAAGCCACGTGCTTTTCCTCCAAATGCTTCCCAAATTCTAAAACATTAAAAAGGAACGATTAAGTACATTAAGTGGGCATACCTGCATGATTTTTTGGGTTAAATGGCCCCAGAAAAGTGTATACAAGTTCATCATGGCCATGATGCACCAGTTCTAATAAACTATGAGATTGATGGAAAAATGGTTCAGTTAATCGGTGATGACCATCAAGCTATTCTTGACAAAAGGGAATAGAGGGAACAGGCTGCTAAAAATACTGAGTTGAGCAAGCTTGAGATCATAAAGGTTGTTGAGGAAGTTATACATAAAACCGGTGTAAAGATTTCAGGAGGCAAAGACCTCATAAAAACATCAGGATGCACACTTAAAGGTCCTTCACTGAGAAACACAATTAAAAATAAGTAGAGAGAACAGTCGAAGAGAAAATGGTATGACAACTATGTAGTCGGTTTTCATCAACAGTATAGAAAGCCTAAAAAGATTACTGATATCCACATGTTGCAATAACAGTTTACAGAGACATTGATATCAAGAACTTTGAATATAACAAGGAGTTCAAGTTGGGTGATTTTGATCTAAGCGAATGGGATGAATTGCGGTGTCCTACATTCTAACATTGAAGATAGGTGTTTGGGTGATCTGATAAATTCTCTTAGCAAGAAGTATGAATGACTGAAAGGAATTTCCATGTCTATAAGAATCACGAATCACTTCCTTCTGCCTTGAAGAAGGGACCTTCACTACCACTCAAATCGATAATGAAAAGGCAAATAGAGTAGGAACCTGGAAACCTACATTGTGGTCTGCACTACATCCGTACATCTACTTTGATGGGGTTTTGAGGTTCGGGAAAACAATAGGGTGATGGAGAACTCGAGCATGAACTATTTTCAGTGGTGTCGTTGGAGATAAGTTCTTTTCAAGAGTCTAGTGACATACAAAAGGTGGATACTGAAACACTGTTGGGTACTAGATGATGCACTTAAATGTCAATTCAGCAGTGAAAATCAGATGTTCCTAGTACTGATGAATAAATATGATTAATGATAGTCTCTGACAAAAGGATACTCTCTCACTAAAAAAGTATCAAGTGGAAGCTCTAGGACATGCTGATGTTTAAGTACTCTTGCTTTATTTTGTAACATTTAGTAATAGACTGATAGGTCCTTGTAACCTCGGTATGAATAAATTAATTTAGGTTATCAATATTCTTTACTTGCTTTTAAAAATTCAGTGTAAGAAGAAATTGTATCTGCTCACTTACATTAAAAAACACTTAGGCTATATTTATATCCAAATGGGGAGAGATTGTTCGGCTAATTCAGTGCCCAATGATCTTTACCTTAGGATTTGAATATAAATATCCTAAGTGTTAGATAACCTTTAACATTAATCAGGACACTAAATGAACAATCATCCAGTGAGTTACCTTCAAGTGTTCAATGTGAGTCTATAAAGAAAGACTCACTATTCAGTGAGGCGGTACTCAATGAATGAAGTCCCTAATCAAGGAAGAAGGTGATGGGTTCAGTGAGTTATGGAAATAAGTGCTTTGAACCCCATACGATCTCCTCAACATTCGAAGAACCTGATAAGTGGAATGAACAAAAGGCGAGATTTATCAAAAAAAAGATTTTTTCCTTAGGAATGACTACTTCCAAAGTTGGTAAATAAGTACTAATAGTATATCCAAGTGTTCATAAAAGTAACATTCGTTATTCATAGGTATGAAAACATTAACTGGTATTCTAATCCATTCATTTAATGCTTTGACATGTGTATTTCGGAACCCTTTGGGAATAACCCGCTCTCTCTTCTTCTTTCTCGTTCTCTCTCTCTTTCTATACTATAATATATATATATTTATATATATATTTATTTATATATATATATATATATATAAAGTTGTAAAGGAGTAAAAGTAAGTTTGTGCACTTAATGTTAAACATCCAAAAACACTTTTACTCCTTCATAGCAATTAAGTACCTATAAGAACAGTTGGTTAGCATAGTTTCAATCTAAAGTATAAACCTTGATTATACTTTAGATCTAGAGAGGAGATCACATACTTACATTGTCATTCAATCCTGGTTGTTCCACAAACAATCGGGTATAATTCTTTGATAAATACCAAATAAGGATTAAACAGTGAAAACCTTTTGTGTTATTTACTTTTACATTTTTTTATCCTTATAAAACCTTTTCATTACATTATGTATAAGCATGAGCTAGATCAAGCTAACTTTCTAGTTAAGTTTAATTTGGTTAAACGGGAACAACAAACTTGCATAAGGTTCAGGTTTGAAACAATTAGAATTAGACACTGGCAATTGATTGGTCATTTACAAACAAAATTTTTATTTAGGCGCATCAATACAATTAATAATTTACAAAAACAGAATGATCATAATTATCTTGGTCAATCTCAGGGTTTAAAGTTATGAGGGAAGATGCAAGTTGAGAAAAAAGATGATGTTTGGTTGTGTATATTAACAAAAAAGGTATAATGGACATTTTACATTTAAAATGTAACTATCATGTATTTTAGGGTTTCAAATATATAAAAATAAAAGTTAATTACATAGATCGTCCTTGTGGATGACCAACAATTGCACCTTTCGTCCAGAAACTTTAATAAGTACACAAGTCGTCTTTGTGGTTGTCCATTTTGCATGGACCGGTCCTTTAACTAAACGACCATGAGTTTTTTTCCTTAAGTTATGTCACTTGCTGGTCATGTGAGGGCAAAATGGTTCTTTTAAGTCCAAGTAAACCACATTAATGATTTATGTAATAAACTCTTACATTATTATTATTATTATTATTATTTATTATTATTATTTTCGTTTTTTTTAATATTCTTTTATCTATTATTATATTTAAATACGCTTTTTTTCTTTTTCTCACAATTACACTCTTCATCAAATCTGGTCACCTCTACAAAAATCTGGCCACCACTCTTTTCCTCTCCACCCGTACCATGAAGTCATGGACTAACACATTATAAACTCCTTCACATTTCTATCATTTTCTCACAACGCAACAACACCCCACTCACCTTTCCACATACAACCAGCAGATGCCTAATGCCACAATCAATCGTCGCCTAATGCCATCACTACAGCAGAACAACGCCACCATCATCACCACATTTGAACTAATAAGATTCTCTCGTCGTAATTTTGCCATCAACCACCAAAGCCGCCATCTAACACCCACCACCACCAGTACGCCACTTAATCCCCCACCAACCATCTAACAAACCACATCCTTTCTACACCACCGATTCCACCAAGCAAAACTTGCCCTTTACGATTTTGTGTGTCACTCGGTAAATTCTCAGGTTAATAATTAACCTTTTTAGTCATATTATTTTAACTTTTATAAGTTACGTTATGTTAAATTTGACCTAAAAACAGAAAGTTGTACGCGGAAACTAAAAAACGTTTTATCGGACGCTTTTGTTTCTCTGTTCTGTAACTTCGGACTAATTTTAGTCTACTAATATTTTTCTTGTTATAATCTTTCTAGTGTGTTACATAGGTTATGTACAGTTACGTTTGCAATTGTTTACGTTATAGTATGCATGAACCCCAAAAATTCACAACTTTGCATGTAAACCTTAGTTACCAACCATTATCCTTCCTTGTGTCAAAAATTTCAAAATCAAAC
This sequence comes from Tanacetum coccineum, assembly GCA_026074375.1. Classification (NCBI taxonomy): domain Eukaryota; kingdom Viridiplantae; phylum Streptophyta; class Magnoliopsida; order Asterales; family Asteraceae; genus Tanacetum; species Tanacetum coccineum. Next base: position 5,485 of record BQNB010065301.1, on the reverse strand, counting down.
TCCCCCCCCCACACCCATCTCTTGTATAATTTTGGTTCATGCTCAAAAATTAATTAATAAGCATCTTTTTGGTTTTGATAAGCATGTGTTGTCTAAGTGATGGGGAAAATGTCATACTTGGTGGCATTTTCACCCTCTTGTCCCGATGCACTACATACTATTGATTGATACTTACATGTGTTGGACTAGTATTTTGAACACGACCTACTAAAACATAATACTTGTAAATTGGCTCAAGCTTGGTCTCCCACCCTTTGTTCATATAAATCCGAAACCAAACCAAGCAAACACACCACTGGTGTGTGTTAGTCACTTGAATTAGTTAATCAAAGAACCATCTAAAACTCTAAGTTGGTGATTATATAAGAACCTTATCACACACTTAGGTATTCATAACTTCCTTGCAACAAAAATATTCAACTCTTTATCTCTTCTTTTGCTTCACCTCACGGCACAAAACAAAGAACCACAAAGGTTCTTTGTCTTCCATTTTCTCTTATTCCAAGCATTTCAAGTTCATGTTCAAGCATATCTAAGGTGTTTCCAAGGTTTATTTCATTAATTTTCAAGATCATTCAAGGTATAAGAAATTAGGATTTCATTATTTATTTTGGGTTTTTCAAGATTTGAAATCTCCTTTTCAAGTTCTTGTTATTTTTTGCTTATTCATCATCACTTGTAAGCTAAACCTTGAACCTCTCTTTGATTTCTTACTTTGTTCATTTTCATATGCATAAGTCGACTCCCATATTTGTTTTTGTGTTATTTTTATAAAAATAAACTAGTTGGGTTTTAAAAGATTTACGAAGAAATGATGATTTCATGTTTAAAATGTTGTTGGTATTATTTAACTAGTTGGATTAGTGTGTTAGAAAGTTGATGGAGATGGGATTAGGCTAGTTATGAGTATGGATTTGTTGTTGGTTTAAGTAGTGGAAGGAGATTTTGTTAGATTTGGGATTTGTGAAGTTGTGGTGAAGTTTTGAATCACTTTTGGAAAGTATACATTGTTGTACCAAAATATTTCATGGGTTAAAGATGGCTTAAAAATGTTAAAACCTTGGAAATATGGTAGCTTATGTCGCTACAGAAATTTTGATATAAAGAACACTAAAATCGTCCTTAAAACGAGTAAGTTATGGTCAAATGAAGTTTGGGAACACTTTTCGGCAAAACTGTTTTGGGTACATTCTGAGCAGGTTCTTAAATGTGTGTTTTGACCCCTTTCGGGTCCAAACCGGCTAAAGTGTATAAAAGAAATATTGTTCGGAATGATTTTTCAGTAAATTGAGCAAATTTTTTTGAAGCGTGAAAGTTAAAAACGAAGAAGTTATACCATGATAAAGTCGGATCATTTTTAAGACATAGTAAATATAGGTGTTGATTGAATTATAAAATTGGCTTTTCGAGCGTTTCGAGTCCGTTTGAGCTTTAGAAACCTTATCGAATATTAGTGTATCACTTACATATGGTTAGGGCGAGTTAGAAACTTTCTAAAACGATATTTCGAAAATGTTAGATATTACTAAAAATAGTAAGTCCTTATTTAACAAATTATATTAATGAGATAAAAGTAAAAGTTAGACGTTTAAGTTTCCCTTAGTGCATTTAGATGAAAAATGGACTTAACAAATATTAGGAGATGTCATTAACGTTTGGGATTTCTAAACTTTCCAAAAATAGAAACTTTCGAAAAATAGTAATTTTTTGTCTAAGTGTCGTAACTTAACTAAAAACCTTATATCTTTGATAAGACACGTTTTTACTAATCAAACTAAGATACAAACACATATGGATGATGTTGGTTTCTATAAACTATTTATGCGTCGTTTCGTTTTATATTTCTTTCTCCTAAAGCGCGTTGTTTAATTAGGTCGCGGTTAGGATCTCGTGATTTCATTCTTCTTTCGTTGATTACATTACACTCATTGTTTGCTTAAGGTGAGTTTATAGCCTCTACGTTTTACTCGTTTTACATATACTTTATAGCTCTTGGAGTAAGAAACATGCTTGTATTCAAACTCGTTTACACAATTGATTTCAAACTCATTTACATTATTGATTTCAAATTGGTTATATGTTCATTTACAAACTCGTTTACATGATTGATTTCACACTCGTTTTACTTATGGATGCAAGTACTTTAAGCTTGTAGATCTAACGTTGGTTTCTTTTCTATGGACACAAGTGCTTTACTTTACTCTTACATGTTTACGTGTTGCCTAGGTACCTTCAAACCACTATTGCCTGTTATCATGAACCGTTAATTACGTGTTGTAAGCGTGAGTGTTATAAATAGATCTATTGGGACTGATAGGCCCCGTCCGGGGTTGGTAATTCTTACTTGACCGACTGACTGGTTAAAACGGATGTATATCATATCAGACTTGTAGGTGGTCTTTGGTTGGACACCATTAGAGCAAGCATTATGTGGCATCTAGTATGCTACATACTTTATTTATCTTCGGTGTCATGAGCTTAGAGCAAAGTAAATACCTTTTTAGTGTATGTGTTACAATAGTCACACGTTTTGAAATCTTGTGGTCCACACTACTTTTGTTGAATGTCTCAGATTACTAAATGCCTTTATGATACTGTGAGTAAAGCAGTAGTCACTAAACACTTTTCATGATACTGTGAGTGAAGCAGTACTCACTAAACGCTTTTACTTCTCGTAACTACTTTACTTTAACCTATGAACTCACCAACTTTATGTTGACGTTTTAAGCACGTTTTTCTCAGGTGCTTAGCTTTGGATTCTGTTGATGTGCTATATGGAGTCTACTTGCAATATGAATTTATTTTTCTAGAAATTTCTTTCTATCATTAAATTTATCGTTGTCATTTGAAAACATCTTCTAAGCTTCCGCATTTTGACAATTTAAATTATTAGTATTGTTAGACTTATCTATTTTAATTTATGCAATGGTAAATTATTTTTCAAAACAACCATGTAGTGGTCGTTCCCTCGCTTTGTGTTTGAGATATTTATGACGTCATGCCCTCGGATTCCTATTACTGCTGTGACCCGTTTTGGGGGTGTGACATCTGGTCACCATCCACCACAGATCTATTAGCAGCTACCAACCGCAACAACCACCCACCACGGATGTGGCCAGAACTTGAATAGATCAGGTGGTGGCGGGTGGTTTTGTGAGTGTGTGTGCTATCATCTATTAAAAAAGATGATGAATGGGTTGTTTAGTTGTGAAAGTGTGTAGAAGATGATGATATGATGATGTTTTTGTTTTAAAAGAAATGGTATAAGTTGATTATGAATAATAAAGTTCGAGAAGATGGCTTTGATTTTAGTGGTTGGGGGTTTTGTTGAGATAAACAAGAATAATGAATGTTTATGTATGCTATGTATCATAAGAAGGGTCAAAGGACCAGTCCATGGAATATGGACAACCACATGAACGAAATGTGTAATAAACAAAGTTTTGAGACTAAAGATGCAACTATTGGTCAATCACATGGACGATTTATGCAATTAACTAAAAATAATAATTTGGATATAAATGACATATTCAAGTCTTTTAAAAGATATATACGTGATTATTAGTTATAATTCTTTCTAAAGATATATATACAATTCCCCTTATATACACTGTTGCAATTTGCAAACGTGGACATAATACATAACATAAACATAGTTAACACGTATTTTTTGCCTCTCCATTCTGTAAGAGATATATGTAACCTTACAACATGTTATCCTCAAAAGACTAACTAATACATGATCGACGTACTTTTGACAAGAATTTATTATAGCTATATAAATCACCTTGATGGAATAATACGAAGAATGGTACTTGTGGTAACAAAGTTATGATGAGAAGAATCAAGCTTTACTTCATCTGACCATTATATATGTTTGTAGTCTTGTATCATACATGGTGTAGTCTTCAGTGATGTGTGAATAGGTTGTAGACTCATTACTCATATGATATCCACCTGGTCTTGAGAGCAAGAGTGTGTGTGTGTGGTACGTACAAAAGCTAGAAACTATTCATTTACAATTTGTATACCAAAATATAAAGTGTTTTCTCTATCAACTTTAAAAAGAAAATAAAAATACAATGGCATCTCATCTCTATGTTGATACTTGATAATTGATATATCTTTGAAAAGTAGCCATCATTTCACTAAAATGCTTCAAGTATCTTTTAAGTTTCGATATTCTAAGCTTTTCACATGTTGAATCTGAAATGGGGAAGTTGATCCTTTGCCTTCCCCTTCAAGTAAGCTCACTCTTATCTCTTAAATATTGTATATCATAATAAATTAAACTTCGAGTAAATTGCAAAAATGGTCCTTTTAGTTTGGCCAAATTGCAGATTTGGTCCGTCGAATTTTGAAAATGCAAAAACAGTTGTTCCACTTTTGGTCCTTGGTCGACCTGAAATGACTAAAATACCCTCTTAACGGACGGTTTTTGTAAAAGAACAGAGGGGTATTTTAGTCATTTTAGGTCGAGCAAGGACCAAAAGTGGAACCAAACCTTCAAAATACAGACTGTTTTTGTAATTTCGAAATTAGACGGACCAAATCTGCAATTCGGGCAAACTAAAAGGACCATTTTTGCAATTTACTCTTAAACTTCAGAATTTTATCACTTCGTATTATGCATGTACTATTGGATGATCTAATCGAAAAACCAAACAAGTGTCAGGTCAAATGTGTCAAAACTCTTTGTATAGCTACATGTATCACTAGGCCAGAAGTGATGCATGCCGTTTTTTTATCTCAAAATATCATTTTATGTCCGACATAAAAACTTAAGTAGACAAGAAAGATGTGGAAAACAATCATTCAACGCATGTTAATTCTCTTCGTGGAAAATTCTGAATATTATTCTATTAAGTTCGATTTAAATATGTCTATAAAAGCAATTATACAATAAATAATAGTACTGTATGCTTATATAAATCAAAAGGGATAATGAATTAGCTAGATCTAGGCATATAATTGGACAAAGATTGCGTATGTCATCAAACTATCATGTTCTATTGGAATCATAATTCTAATTGAATCATGTCCGAAACAAGAGTATTTGAAGGGGTCTCGAATGTCACATGGGTTGGTGTTTTTTTGATAGTAGATCTAGATCACTCAAGCAAGGTAGGAAGTGAGACTTTTTGAAACAGTCGGAATATTACTCATGGTTATAAAAGCATATTTATCTCATTAGACTAACTTTTAGACTACTGGGGGTGTTTGTATTTGCGTTATCATGCAGCTTATCTACTTATCACATTTGCAAAACGTGATAAACTAGTTATTAGTGTTTGGGAATCATTTTCAAATAATAGCTTATCTGCGTTTTGACACATACAAAACGTGGTTTCCTATAATCTAGGCAAGTGTTACTTTTTCAAACCGCAGAAATAAATTGGTACGTGGCCCACCAAAACAAACTTTTAAATACCTATATTGCCCCTCATTTATTAATTCATGTGAGTATGCGACCCAATTTAAATGT